>JABXWE010000485.1:0-21293 GCA_014611495.1 Limonius californicus | reverse complement strand
GCAAGATCCCCGGACCTCACGCCTTTAGATTTTTTCTTGTGGGGCTATGTGAAAAGCAAAGTATACCAAAATAAACCTCTACATTTAGACGACTTAAAAAATCGAATACGTATGGTTACTACATTAATTCCAGCGAGCGTGATCGAAAATGTTGTAGAAGAATTTTGGAATCGGCTGGCCCATTGTCAGGAAGTTAACGGACAGCAATTTGAACATTTAATGTAACTCTATTATTTTTTTATTTTAGTTTAGTAAAATAATTTAATTTGTAACTAATAAAGTGGCTTTTCCCTAATCTTTAATTTTTATTCTACGTTTTTCTTTTCCTTTCATTTTAACAAATTTATTTCATGGTTTCGAAACTTTCTCAAATATCTCGAAGACTTTCCTCTTCAACATGCCACTTTTTTTACAGTGCCATACGCAGAAAAATGTCCTCTATCCGAATCCGTCAAAAAACATAGGAGTTGTCATTTAAAAAAAAGATGATGACGTCATCACTCAAAAACAAATGACGGTCAGAAATTGAATTTGCTATAAAAATGTGTGCTTTTATCAAATAAAATTGACGTGTCCGAGGATATTTGCAAAAAACTAATCGTTTCCAGTAAAATGAATTTATTCCATACTTTTCATACGCACTGTATTTACAGCTAAAAAGATAAGTTAACTAAGCATTTCATGTACATGTGAGAGGTATAGCCTACCTACTTGTTACAAGATAAAATGATCTCACTGTATATGTGTTTATTTCTAAACGAACATGAAATATAGGGCTGTTATTAAATATTTCGTTGAGTGTAGGTGACAACTGCGATTCATACCGCTATTGTATATAAAGATAAAAGCAGACAAATAACGTGAAAAAGCGGATTAGACATCAACTTATTCTTCCCTTCGTTAAGTTTTGCGATGGAAAGCACGCTTGCATGGGTATGTGAAAGAGAAAGCTTGAAGAAAAATGTGGAATGTTTTTGTATAATTATCTCTGTCTAAAATGTAAGGTTACTGTTGCGACCCCCTTGGGAAAATAATTTATTGATGGTATCGATTTATTAATTAAACCGATTATAAAAATACAATCAATAATAATGCATTGCTGGCACAGAAGATTATATTGAAAAATGAAAATTATTTGCAAACGATATGAAACGTTGTTGGTATTTCGTTCCGATAATATTGCAAATAGTCCTCGTAACTTCACTCTAGAAGGCTACCCGCGCCTTCAATTCTTTCGTGATGTATAAAGTTACAACCTCTCAATCACTTTTATTTGAAAAACCTTTCTATGTATATGTATATAGATACAGGGTGTCTCAGAAAGATTGGACCAGCGTTTAGTCATAGATTCTTTAGGTTAAAATAAACCGATTAAACTTAAAATACCTTGGTAAAAAGTCCTTCCTTAAGAAGTTATAGGGCCTTAAGTACAATTTTTTATTTTTTCTTTTTATTATAATTTCCACAAATCTAAAGATATTTCACACACATGCTTACCGTTATGCAATACAATGACAGAATTATTTTCATTAACCAGACTTGACCGTAAGAGGCACTTAACCCACCACTGAAATTTTATATTAGCTCTAACTTTGTTATTAGTAGAAAGTTTTAAAATTTTATGATATCTTCTGAAAGAAAATTAAAAAATACAAAAATAAGGTATTCTTAGTTCATACGAGTAAAAGCAACCGTTTGCCTTGAAATGCTTGTCCCATGTTTTGGGTTGTCGTTACGACGTGCAATTATCAGGTAGCCATGATCGCAAAAACAACGGGTACCTAGTGCTTGTGACCTACAGTAAAGAACAATGCTAAGTCAATTAAATACTTTGTTGTTATAGAAATTGTATTTTTAATTTCTGTTTTGTTTTTACGAAAATTCCTCGACATTCGTTATGTCGACGCATTATACGGCAACTATTTATATACAACTGATACAAAAGAGATACGTGTTACCAAGTTTTACTGTCTTTCAACGTAGTCACCAGCATTGTGTACAACCTGTTGCCAGCGATGTGGAAGTCGTAGGATTCCTTTAGCAGCGCCTGTTGTGTTGATAGTTCGAATGGAGCGGTCTACTGTCTGAAGAATCTCTGGAATAGTTCTGAAGCGAATGCCACGAAGTGGTTTCTTCATTTTAGGAATCATGTCAAAGTCACAAGGGCTTAAGTCCGGGGAATATGGTGGATGGTACAGCACTTCCCAACCCCATCGACCGAACAAATCAGCCACAGCTTGCGTTGCATGCGGCTGAGCATTGTCCTGCAAAATAACGAATGAGTTCTGCAGAAAGTGTCGCCGCTTCTTTCTCAAAACGGGTCGCAGGTTGTGTTGCAAAAATGAACAGTAATACTGCGCATTGACGGTCTACTGTGGGGGAACGGTATGCGTTAGGATAACACCATCACAGTCGTACACGAGAATCACCATGACTTTCACATTGCTGGGGTTCTGGCGAACTTTCGATTGTCATGGTGACCCGTAATGATGTCATTCATTCGATTGGCGGTTGTGTGGCTCGTACGATTTGGCCCATGTCTCATCCAACCTCTCCTTCGCGCTCGAGGTGGTTACGAGCAGCATTGTATCGTAGCCATTTCTGCATTTCCGTCAAATCATGCGGAACCCATCGTGATGCAATTATTCTCATGCCCAGGCGTTCCTTCAGAATGTGAAGCAGTCGTATGCGCGAATCCTGTCGATTACTGTCCAGTAACGCAGCAAGAGCATACACTTCTTCTTCACTGATACTAGGACGACCTGGCCGACGCATGTCTGCCACATTTTGGCGTCCCTCGTTGAAGGCTTTTACCCACCTTGCCACTGTTGTGTAAGGCAATGCAGATTCCCCGCAAGCCTCTTGAAGACCTTGATGACACTGTCGTGCTATACGACCTCTGGCACATTCAATCTTTATCCAACTCCTTTGTTCCTGTTTCGAAAACATCGTGACAACACCACATTAGACCGCCAGCTAACACGAGGCTCTGAGGTAAGGTAGGTATGTAACTAACGTGTGGTATAAGCGACATTATTTGGTTCCGTTGCATGGCGTCTCTACAGCAGTGTCGCCACTATTAAAGTTCCAACCCTCGTAGTTAATTACCAGCCTCGCACTGCAAGGCATCGGCCTCATCTCTGCCATGTGTTTCTCCTCAGGTATTCCTTCGCAATTTATGAAGTTGCAGCAAGACTAATTGTTAATATAATTTTCTAAATTTCTCCTAACTGTTATAAACAATTACAATAAGCTGTTCATCTTATCGCGAGGGTACTGCATTTGATATTAAAGATTACTTTGATAAATCCCGATTTTTCCTATGTCTTCTTGATAAGAAGATAATTACAATAAAATCAATAGGAACATGTACTGTTAAAAATATTTCAAATTAACTTTCGTAGCTTCACCCTTTAGCTCATCCCCAGCCTTAAGATGCATTAACTTATAAATAAAATTTCTTTGTTACTCCAAACATCAATAATTATTATACCTAAACCAAGTATAAACATTGTTCAACTAAAATATAATCAACAGTCATATCACAAATGAAAATACCCGTAATCATGATTTTGGTTTGCATTTTTTAGTATTTCTTGTAAGTATGCCATTATGTTGATACCAACATTTGTTATTATTTGCTACAAATGTGTAACTAATAAGCAGGGTGAGCCAGCTAAATTACTCCCTCTTATAGGTGATTGACGCAACCGGACATACATATAGCATGGCAACTTAAATCACTTTTTCTTTAATTTAATTAATCGGTCGATGTTGTCTACTTACGGCAATGCTAAGTCGAGCTGACAATTTAGTTAAATGTTAAGTAAGATCTTTTTAAATAATACAGAAACATTTGTCACTTATTTTTAGTAAATGGCGCGGAAATGCGGTTGCACTCCGTAATTTATATTACAGGGGCTATCCAATTAGAACCCCACCGCCTGGAAAAATATTTAGATGCCTTGAAACTTCTTTAAAACATAAAGCTAAATTTATTAATTCCAGAAGAAATAGGCCCAGAACGGTTACGAACATAGAAAATGAACTAACGGTGTTAGAAGCAGTGAATGGGAATCCCCATGTAAGTCAAAGAGATCTAAGCACAAATATGGGTATCAGTAAAACTTCTGTTAGATGAGTTCTGAAAGATGTAGAACTCAATGTACGATAATCGTTTTGATACCCATATGGTAGCTGTTCTGCTCACTATACCTGTATTATTCGGAGTTAGTTAATAATGTGTAATGCAATGAAGGAAACTGGATTGGAAGAGTAGATGTGCATCCATTGCCACCAAGAAGTTCAAATATCACCCCATTAGATTTTTTTTCTTGTGGTACAATTACTGAATTTTGGTAATAGATATGCATGATTTAGAAAATAAAATAATCGAATTATAAAGCGTATTTAAACATGTTCAATTATTTAATTCTATTTTTATTTTTAGTACTTTCATTAAAATGTTAACCACTGATCTATTATTTACTTTACTTTTTACGTTTGTCCATCCCTTCTTGTCCCTAGGGCGTCGGGTTTTCTATCCATTTCCTGTACTCCTTGCGGTCATGTGCTAGCCTTTTTGCTTCTGGCAATGTCTTTCATACTTTTTCCATAATGGCCTTCACCTCTTCCTCCCATATCTTTCTCGGTCTACCCCTTGGTCTGCGCCCTTCCACTCCCATCTCCAGTACTATTTTGGGTAGCTTATCTTGGTCCATCCTCCATATGTGCCCAATCCATTTCAGCAGTTGTTTCTCTATCATTGCTACTACTGGCTCCTGTTTTAATTTGTATCTGATTATTTCATTTCTATCTATTTTATCTCTTCTTGTATTTCCTTTAACCTTTCGTAAGTATTTCATCTCGGCTGCTGTTACTGATTTATGTTTGTCTGTCATGATCCAAGTCTCTGCTCCGTAGATTAAGGTTGATAAGTATACTATTTTATAAATTCTCAGTTTTGTCTGTTTACTGATTTCTCTTTTTCCTACTGACATGTTATTTATTGCATAATATATTGGGTTTGATTTATTAATTATATTTTCTATTTCTTTGTTTATCTTTCAATCTTTTGTTATAATAATTGTCCCTAAATATTTGTAACTATATACTTCCTCTAAATTTTTATTGTTTATACTTATGTTCCCCATTGGTGTACCTTCTTTACTTATCTTCGTTACTTTACTTTTTTAATTTTCTTCTTTCCACATATTTATAGCTTCCTCTCGGTTTTTATTACTAATATTATGTCATCTGCGTATAACAGTTGTTGAATATAGACCGGTTGTAATTGGCTATTCCCTACTTTCGTTTTAGATATCCGTTGGGAATATCTTTCCATTACCTCATTCATTCATAGCTAGGATAAACAGTAAAGAGCTCAGGCAATCTCCTTGTTTCACTCCTTTATTTATGTGGAAACTATCCTATGTTAAGCCTTTTGTTCTTACATAGCCCTCTACGTTATTATATAGACTCTTAATTGCCCCGATTAGCTTCTTTTTCCATAATTATTTCCTTGAGATGTTATCAGAAGCGGCTTGTATGTCAATAAACGCTACACTTACTTGTTTGCCTTTTTCTACATTTTTTTCGATTATTGTTCTAATTGCGAAAATATATGAAAGTCATATTGCTCTATAGTTTTCTCAGTCATTAGTGCTTCGTTTTTTATAAAGTGGCATTATAATATTTTGTTCCCATTCTTGTGGAATTTTTTGTCATCCCATGCTATTTACATAATTTTTGTTAAGCATGTTGTTAGTTGTTCTTCTCCTAGTTTTATCAATTCAGTGGTAATATGGTCTTTACCATTTTTTAGGGTTTTTATGACGTTTGCTACTTCTTCTTTTGTTATTACTGTTGTTCTTTCTTCCTCCTCATTTTCTGCCACTTGTTGTTGCAGTCTTTCTATTTCTCTTCGTAATACTTCCTTCATGTTTCCGCAATTTCTTCCGTTTTGGTTATAAGTTTTTTTCTCTGATATTTCTTATTTGCGGTGTGCCCTTCCTTTTGATTCTTTTGACTGTTGTCCAAAATATGGTTTTTGATTTTCCGTGTACTGTCTTTCTACCTCCATTCTGAATTCTTCCCAAGTTTTCCTTTTCGATTCCCTTACTATGTCTCTTGCTTCATTTCTTACTTTTATGTAAAATACTTTATCTTTTTTGGTCGTCATATATTTTTTCCGTGCTTTTTTCTTCCTTCTAACTGCTCCCTTTACTTCTTTGTTCCACCACTTTGTTTTTTGGGAACGAGTATCTATTTTGCTTATACAGGGTGCGGCAACATAACTTCCTTTTTTCAAAACGCAATAAAACCCATTTTATGAATCAGAAATTTTTTATTTTTTTTTTATAATGTAGCTACATATCTAAAGTTTCGTTTACACAGTTTTGAAAATCATATCAGGTAGGTGACGCCCCCCATTGTCCATACACTGAAGAAGCCGATTTCTGGCGTTTGTCATGACCCTTACCAGCATAGCAGCGGGTATGTTGACAATTTCTGCCCGGATGTTGGCCTTCAGGTCTTGTAGGGTTGGACTGACATCAACACGGGATTTCAAAAAACCCCACAAAACAAATCGCAAGCGGCCCAATCTGGGGAGCGGGCTGGCCACTCTAAATCGCCCCTTATTGGGATGAGGCGCTCCGGGAAGTGTTCCCTCAAAACAGCCATCGATATCCTTGAAGCGTGAGCCGTTGCTCCGTCCTGTTGGAGCCAAATGTCCCCTAAGTCCAACTCATCAAGTTGTGGAAAAAAATACCTCCAACATGTTCACATGCCGGTCTGAATTCACTGTCACTGTGACCTTATTTTCTTCAAAAAACCAGGGCCAAACAATCCCAGCTGAGGAAATTGCACACCACACTGTGACCTTAGGTGAATGCAAAGGCCTTTGATGCAATTGTCGGGGATTGGTGTCAACCCAGTAGCTCATGTTCTGTTTGTTGACGCATCTGCTTAAATGAAAATGGGCTTCATCGCTGAAAAAAAACAATCCTCAGGAACGTTTTCGAGAAGCGCCTCACATGCGTTCTCCGAGAATTGAAGTTGCTTTCGGAGAGTTACTGCACAATCGCCAACTTGTATGGATGGTAACGAAGTTCATCGTGAAGAATTCGCCTCACTGAACGATCGGAAAGTCCAAGGGCAGACGCATGTTTGCGCGCAGGACGCCGTGGGGATCGCAAAATTGAAGCTCTTACTGCCTCAATGTTCTCAGGTGATCTGATCGGCCGGGGGACTCCAGTTCTTCTTCTTGTCGTACTCGCGGTTTGTCTGAACGAAGTGACCCATGTAACAATTGATTTCTGGTCCAGATCAGGGCCCAGCGGGGCTACATTGAAGCGATTTCGGAAGGCGCGATCACAGAACATCCGTTCGAAAAGTAGGCCTCGACGGCAAACGCACGCTCCTCACTGTTCCAACGCATGATGATGATGACCGGGGTAGGAAACAAAACTTTAGAGCCACGCCTGTCAAATGAGACTACTCCCACCCCGCTACGACCTCTACAGCCTGAATGGCACGCATTTCAAAAAAGGAAGTTATGTTGCCGCACCCTGTACCACATATTTCTGTCGCGGTTTCGATTATTATATTCTTTAAAGTTTTTCATTTCTCATTTACATTTTCCTATTTTCCTGTTTCTTGTAATAGCCTCTCTGTTATCATTTTTCTATACTTTTTTGGTTTACTTCGATGATTGGTTTCATGACATGTATTTTTTCGGTCTTCTTTATTGTTTACCTTTCTAGTTTCATAAATTTGCATTTACCCATAAGTAAGAAGTGGTCAGTTCTGCTCCTCTATAAATCCTTATGTTTTTTACTTTTGATCTCGTGTTTCTGCTGAAAACCATGTAGTACATAAGGTTTTTGCATTTGTGGCCCCTACATACATATATTTATAAATGTTTTTTGAGAAAACAGCGTGTTTCCTATTGTTAGATGGTTCTTCACATAGAACTTTATGAACTTCTTACCATTGCTGTTTAGGGTTTCTTCTCCTTTATTTTTCCCCATGATTCCATGACCTTCGTCTTTATTTCCTATTCCTGCGTTCCAATCGCGCATTATAAATGGGTGTTCCGATTTATCTTTGCTGGTTTCTGCGGTTTATTGTACATTTTCATAAAAGTCAGTCTTTATATGTTCGGGTGCGTCTATTGTTAGTGCATGGATTTGTATTATATCTATTGATTCTTGTAGGTTTAAACTTAATTTTATTATTCAGTATTCTGCAGTTTATTGCTTCGTTTCCCGTTATAACCTTTTCTATTTCTACGCTGGTTATTATGCCCACTCCTTCCTTTGCTCTGTCTGTCTTTTCTGCTCCCGAATATCTTAATATATAGTTCTTGTGTAATATTCTTACTCTGTATCTTTTTTCTTTGCTCATCTCGAAAATTTAAAATCTAATGAATTTTTACCATTATAATAACGCTATCTGCAAGTAAGATTTTTCTATTACAACAGAAGTAAATTAACAAAATTTACTAAGTATTTTGTTACCTAAATTTTTAGATAATTAATTTTTTTGCTAACCTTATCGAAGCGCTTGTAGGTATACCGCTATTGGCATAAAAATTACCTGTGCTGTCAAACATATAATTAACACTACGTATGCATTGATATTTTATAAACTTTTAATACCTATATAAACAGGTAGGAATGACGTTTGCTCAATTTAAAATTACATCCTCTAAAAGCTACCCAACAGAGTAGTTAGTACGTAGTCCGTCCGCAACGGCGCTGTGAGCCAAATTAGTCCCAGATTAAAACTGCGATGTCCCCCAACGGCCATTAACAGTACACTCCTTCACAAAAATTCCAATTAGCCTCGTAGGGTAACTTTTTGGCCGTTTCAGCCCTTTTATTTCCTTCCTTTGGATTACAAATTATATTTCAGATTTTTTTTCGTATTTATCAAAACCACTTTCCTTTTCCTTTTTACGTACAGCAATTACAGCTTCCATTTAAAATCTAATTATATTTTATCATTTTTTAGTTAATTTAACAGCTTAATTAAATCAAAATAATATAATTATTATGAAATTCATGAATTATTATACAGAAATAAATTTTATTGAAATAACAATTAATTTTAACTTATAAAAATTTGTTTTAACTTCGTATTGTACATTGCGTGAAATAAGCTTCGTGCAGTAGGTACGAAAGATTATGAATCTATCGTTTAAACCAGGATGTACGTATATTTTTTAAACAGATATTGCTTGTTTTTTAATTGTGTTTGTAGTACTTTGATAATTTATATATTTGTACTTCTTTAAATATTGTGTATGAGAAAGTATTTTATCATGTTCCAAAATTAATAGAACCTGCCTTGTTTTTTTCTATAAACTAAATAATTTCTAATAGATAAGTATTCCCAGTACATATTTGTATTTTTAGTTATTTCTTCTGGTCTATATTTGGCCAGTGGCGTAACAATGTAATAGTTTAGTTTCATATGTTGCATGTTTTTATTTATTTGTAATCCATGTTGCGCTACTGCCTTATAATTAAAGAAAACCTCAATGAAATCTTCCAAACATGAACGAAATCTAAAACGAAGATTTAATAACTTATGGAGTCGCCTTTTTTAAATGGAGCTTCCGAAAGGATTCGTTAAAGCAAAGGACATAGGAAAAGCTCAAGCACAGGAGTGGACGCGGTTGCTCGCCTTCTCCACTTGAGCGCCCCAAGCGGCCATTTGTTTAACTGCCTGACTCCATACCGGCGCACTACACTTTTAATTAACAGAGCTAAATCGTTTAATGTGTCCCCAGACATTACTTTAATCTGGTGCTAATTATTACATCCCTTCCACTCTGCTCTCCCCCTTATCGCCCGTTTTGAGGCTGCTCCATTTTAATCGCCTTCTCATTGTTAGCATATTTAACCGTTTCTACTTTAAGAGCGAGCGAGCTTTTGTTTTTAAGGAACTCTCTTCACTTTGTTGTAAAAAAGGTTGCGTTACAGAACTTGTACAACATTTAGAAATACTGTTGGAAACTAATTCTGGTTGCAATTGTAGCAGTGGAGAACTATTATTTAAATTACTACCCGATGCACATTTTATGACATTTAGCTTATGATTTGATTTGTCTTGTTCATAATTTAGATCTACCAAATTAACTCTTTCATCAGTTTGTACAAATTGATTATACTATTCTATATTTTACTTTTCTAGTTCTCATCAAAATTCTTGAATTTTTTGTAACAGTTTGAGAAGATTTTTACGACGCAGTTCTTTAGACTATATTGACCTTCTCAACTTTTATTCAATTCTACAGAGTGCTTCGCAGAAGAGTCTGAGCTTACCATTCAAATACTACGCAACCCAAAATACATATCTCAAGGTACTGCGCTATAGAAATTTTTATTTTCGGTTTTACGAATGGCAATTTAACTTCTGATACTTATTTATTTTGGATGGCCTGTTATCAGAATGGTTTTTCATCACACAAATTTTTGCAACATTATAGTCCAAAATCATATTATTATAGTTCGCCTGTTTATATTTTTCTGTGTTTTAGCTCAGAATAAATAATACGAACGTAGAACAAGCATACGCCATGATAAGGTTATTACAGAGACTATCCCATGACGTGAGGTCACTACTTCACCTACGTGTAGGAGAAGTGAAAAGAAGTCGAAACTAAAGAGTGGTCGTTTTCTCTAAATCGAGTATTAAAGAAGTTATGGCCTCTTTCAGTTAAATACTGAAGCAACCGAAACAATAAACGATATTAAGTGGTATTTGATACAAATTGTCTACGTTACTATGGAAATAATATTACGTGTATATAAAACAGTCAAGCATCTTAAAGTTCATTTCTCTACGACTATAATATAATGTATTCGTTACATATACATTTTTAGTTGAAGAATGATAGATATTCTCCATTTCCGTTGGATTCTGTTCTCTATTTCAGTGGGTCGTGGGATTCTGTATCAGAATCCAATGGGCGTGGCATGTTAGCGCTTGGGATCTCCCACTTGTTTTTGAAGTAACTGTCAAAAACAGTTTTAAATTTTCGTATTCGTAAAAACAGTAAGAACTAGGTATGAATAATTCATACAGCGAAAACGCTGAAATGTGTTTGCCACCAGAAATAACGGAAACCGCGAAAACAATGTGTATTAATTTACTGCCGAAGAAATCGCAAAAACAGTACACAATGGTGTACACGGCGTAAAATGGTTGTGGCTAGTGAACCGATATACGTCCATCTAAAGCAAAATTTTTATTATACTAATTCGGACCAAAAATTGTAACTTCCTATGAAATAGTCGTAGAGAAAGTATAGTCTCCTACTCGTGTAGAATAGCTATTATTCACTCGGATGATTCTGTCATTCGCCTTTGGCTCGTGCAGAATTTTCATCCTCGTGAATAATAGCTGTCATTCTACACTCGTTGAAGAATATCCTATTCTCTGCTTGCGCTTACTAACAGCTGTTGATAATATTTACTTTTACAACGCGAGAGTTCGTCAATATCCGTTACAAGTACGGTGTTTGTAATGGAAACAGTAGCACCTGCTCGAGAATATGGGTTGAGATTTCCAAATCGACGACTACCAGACCGACGAGTTTTTCTACGAGTGCACAACCACCTACGTGAACACGGAACTTTCCCGAAACCGTCTACTGAGCGTCCAATACAGCAATTACTAGACAATAAGGACAACATACTGCGAGAATTTGATAAAAATCCTAGCATCTCTGTTCGTCGTGTACCTATCGGCACAAGTCAATCTACCACGAATGCGAGTTTGGACCACATTAAAACGTCATGGTTTATATCCTTTTCATACCCAGCCTGTTCAAGCTCTCTTACCTACAGATCAACATTGAAACCTACGTAATAGAATATTATTCACGAATGAGGCAACATTTACAAGGAATTGATTAATGAATAGAAAGAACAGCCACTCTTCCGATTTGAAGAATCCACACGAATCACGGTGTCAACTTATCAACATAAGTTTTCAGTGAATATCTGGAGTGGAATTATTGATAACATGCTCATTGGCCCATTCTTTTTCGAGAACCATTTAACCGCCGACAGATATTTAAATTTTCTAGAAGATCATTTGGAAGGATTGTTAGATCATGTCCCTCTGGCGCTCAGACATGGAATGTGGTACCAGCACGATGGTGCCCCTGTGCACTTTGCGTTACATGTAAGATAATTTTTAAATCAATGGTTTGAAGGACGTGTAATTGGCAGAGGAGAACAGCACCCCTGGCCCCCAAGATGTCCGGACTTTACTTGTTTAGATTATTATTTGTGGGGCCATATGAAAGATATGGTATACCAAACACCATCAGAAACTATTGAAGATCTTAGAAGACGCATTTTCTTGAGGCAGTAGAACTAATTCGGAATAACAATGATATATTACTTAGGGCAACCAGATCTCTTTTAAGAATAGCCATAATATTGTGTCTCGAGAGGAATGGTGGCCATTTTGAACAATCTTTATAGTGATAGATTACTTTAGGGCATAACCTTATTAGAAGTTTTAACTATATTTGGTCTATAGATTACGTACACGAAGTAGTGACCTCACGTCGTGGGACACCCTGAATAATACAATTAATTTATTTAATTATAGTATAATAAACGTAGCCTTGCGTTTGCTTTTTCTATGTTTATTTAAATAATATGACCTAAAATGCAAAAAAAATATAAGCGGGCAACCTAATATAATTTTGGGCTGGTATATATATATATATATAGCCCACGTCATGATAGACCGCTATTCGCTTTAAAAAGGTACTTGTAGAACAAGGATTTACAATGCAATTATAATCGACTTAAAGGCACCGGCCGCATTCAGGTAAATTTACATATTGCAAAGAAATGATATCCCTAAAGCCTCGTTTAATATTTTATCTGTATTTACAAGTACGTTAAGTGTTACCCAGAGATTACCAGGCACCCGCCGGTGAGGCAATAATGATATATCTTGAAGTGAACTATACAACATTATAGAAACAAAACAAAACAAACGTAAAAAGCTAACAACGTTCTCTTTTAAAAAAATTGTTTTTCATAATCTGTCTAGAGAAACTCTGACTCATGCTGTACAGTGAAACTTTGTTAGTATTTCCTAGTAGTCTTAATGAAGAGAAAATTGTTTGTATTTACGCAGGGGCCACCTTGCTTTTTGTGGTCTATGGAAACCAAACGTGTGGCTTTAATTAAGCCATACAGTTTGCATTGATTACAATTATTTAATAGTTAGCACAGTATAGTTCAGTTGCTACAGGGACTTCGGTGGGGCGGTGTGAATACGCGCTGTCAGTCGACGTTACAGTGAGATGCGGTCCGCTCTGCCGCGTGGTCGAACCTCGGTTGAGGCGGCTGTATTTCACTTAGTTAAGTTTAGAGTGCATGTTGCATGAATGGGTAGTATGTAAGGGAGCCCGCACCCCCTGGAAGTAATGCGAAAGCGGTTCCGGGGGACGGTAGGATGAATGAATGGAAAAAAAAGGTATTTTTCCTCTTGAACACAAATATTTAATTCTGGATATATAACATAACATCCATAAGGGCTACATTAACTCCATACTGTAAGTCTTCCCTGACAGGAATTTGGAAATTAACCGGCTAAGCATACGGAAAATCTTTTCCTAATTTTTCTGCATTATATGTTCATGTAACCCTATACATGGTTAGAAAGAACGGAAAATAAGCTTTCTAATGATGCATCATTATGGAAGACTATCTTAAAAACCGCAAGCGCGAAAAAAATGTTTTTGCTCTATAGGTACATATGCATGCGGGATTGACTTGGAAGAGAAGGGCGGACGACAGTAACAAATGGAGGGAACTCGGGGAGGCCTACAACCAAAGATGGATTGAAGAAGGCTGAAAGAAGAAAGAAGAAGGTACATATTCAAAATAAATTCTAATTATAATCTTCTAATTTTCAAATCCACAGTAACGCTCAAAAAGATTTAATAACTAAAAAATAATAAATGATTGCTATTGAAAAGTTGTTTCACTAACACTTCAACAATAAATTTTTTGCGCTAAAGCTAACCAGATAAATAAAACGTTGTTTTGTTTCTCATATGCCTCATTCCTGTGGGTCTCGGTGATCTAGTGGTTAACGCACTTGCCTATAGATCCAACGGACGCTGGTTCGATCCTGGCTGAGGTTTTGTGTGGTTTTTCTGGCAGGGAAAAGTCTGATTTGGGGCTTCTGTCGGATAAGACGTAAAGCTGTAGTTAGCGTACCAGTGCAATGTGTGACACGAAAAATATTACTACTGTGGTTGGAACTGTATTAGATATGCTTCAAAATGCTTCATTCCTAAAACCAACACTTACGTCTCGTAAGAGATAAAGCACTTCAAGAAGAAGAAGATAACATAAAAATTTCAATTGATCACATAGCGAAGAAGATATAGTGAAAACAATCTAAAATACAAAAGTGTGAAAACTTTTTCAGCGCTATTCTACAGGGTGTTACAGTCATTCTGATTCGGAAGAATACGACATATATGATTCTCACTCGCTTCCTGAGAAAGATATAGGGTGTCAAAGTTTACAGAAGCAAATCATTTGTTCGTTATATCTTCAGTCCGGGTACTTTAGTTGTTGAAGTTATGATATTATTAAAAAAAAAATGTCAAGATATTTTTCAAATACTGAGTACGCGGATATTCACTTTGTTTATGGCTTCTGCTGTGGAAGTTCTCATCCATCAGTCAAGGAATATCGACATTCCGGAAAGAAGAGTTCATAAGGCACTTGTAGGAGCAGTACTCTGGCCGCTGCGGTCACCAGATCTAAAACCGTTCGATTTCTTCTTTAGGGGCAATGTTAAAAAAAGTTGACAGCAAACCAGTTGAAACGAGCCTCGAATTTATTCTAATATACAAAATACCTGCAATCAGCTCAGGCAAAACCAAGAAATGTTGGCAAATGCCATAAATTCATTCGTTCCACCTTGCGAAAAATATATTGAGAATGGTGAATTACGCTTTGAACATCTTCTTTAATCTTTTCGTTTCTTATTTGTTATTTTACAATAAATATGTTTCTTTCAACGATTGGAGATATTTTGTTTGCTTTCCTAATATCTCTGAAACTAGGACCTTAGTCCAAAATCTGTAAATGAATGAGCATTTTGAAAAAAAAGTTTAAAGAATCTAGTGGAGTATCTTTTTAACTTGTAATAAATCCGTTGTAACTTCATAGCCCGCCCCTAATGTGGTGCATTTGGAAGCACATAACTTCGGAAAATAACCCTACACGAGGAAGGAACGCGTAGAAAATGTTGTTGTTTGATTTGCTCCATTTTCCTAGAAGATATAATGCAAAGATGAGTTGCTTCTGTAAACTTTCACACCCTGTATCTTTCTTAGGGAAATAAGTGAGATGCATACATGTCAAATATTTCCCAATCAGAATGACCAGGAGGGTATTTTCCCAAGTATTCAAGATTAAAACTGAAACACCTTGTATATCTAAAACTGATTTAGCAAGAGAACTATGGTACTATCTTTGATAGCGTCCCTGTATGTAAAAAAATGGTTAAGATTTTGTTAATGTAAACGCATGTCGCAGATTGGTTATCACCGGTACAGGCAGTTGGTGACATTTCACAACAAACTATCCAACATTGTTAATTAGTGGTTTGCAGGTGATGTAATTATTATTTCCTCTTATTTTTATGTTTACCTCTTTCAGCAATCTACTTGTAAAACAGTTACTATGTGGAGCTAAATCGTCAATAGTTCTACAATCCTCTTCAATTTATTGGCTTAACTAGGATTAAATGTTATTTTTGCAAAGGAACGAAGATTAAGTTGAATTGAATTACATTAAACCAACCACCTTGAAACAACATAAAATTGTTTCACGAGATAGAAATTACAACTAAATGGATGAGTAGTGGTTGACTGTTACTGGTGGAAATAATGGCGAATCTGCCACTTTCATGTAATAAATCGTTTTACGTTCGTGTTTTGTCATAACCAAAGTCATATTAAGTGGCGAAGTTAAAGATACGCTAATAAACTACGTCATATGTAGAAAACAACAGCATCATCATAAACTGATAAAACAGCCTTCCCCACAAGATCTTGTGGTGTACTTTCTAGTCGTTTAGATAGTGGTGGTAGCGTAGAATAAAAACAGAAAAATATGAGAAAAATACCAAGAAAAACAGAACGAATAAGAGAGGTTGTAAAGACTATATACAGTATGCAACTACAAAATATTTTAAGATGATGATACAATTCATTGTCTTCTCGCAATGAGCATTATTAACAGTATTTTAATAACGGTTTTACCATTTCAAAGATGAAGGTATCAGAAACTAGAATAGGAAGTTAATTTCCAAGTAGCATAATTGTAGAAAATTTATACTATAAACTATAGCATATGATGTAATTCACATAATGAAAACGTTATTCTTCACGTATTTTTCAAGCAAATTTTGCCAACTCATAGCATAAAATTAGATATGAAGAAGCTTTCCTAATACTGATAAAATCGCACAGTATATTACTTCCCTGTAGATAGGAGACACCCTGTATATGCCTTCCTAGCTTAACTGTTTGAAACAACTGAGAAACGTTTAGTCGTACATTCTGCTGGTCGATTTTTGTATTCACTTAAATACTAATACGTCTACTATGAAGCGTTTTCAATTCAAATATGCATAGACTTAGGCAAAGAGCCTTTAAAGGTACAAATGGCCACTTAATGATGTTACTTGTTATTCGAACGTGACCAAACAGTCAATTTTAAAACTATTTTGTACAATAAACAAACATACTCAGGTCCTACCAACTTTTGCCTTTCGTCTATGTTTTGAATACGAACAACATAAAAGAGGAGCGTACTAAATCAGTAAATACCGTTGCTAAACCATCAACGGACGTTTTAAACTATATTAAATGGTAAATATACGATCACTTAGGCACGTATACAAACAAGCGTCGCCCCCTACTCGAAAAAATTTGTTAATATATTAATGGATGGTGGTCGACTTTAAATATTGTTTTTTAGTTTCATATTTAGATTGTAGGTCTTGAGTAGGCCATTGGAACGCAACGAATTATTCAGTGTTTTCCATAATCTTCCTAAATGGCAGTGCCGTCAATGAATCGGAAGTTTTTCAAAACCGTCTCATAAGAATTAGATGTCATTTTGATAACATAGAATCGTTTGTCGGTACTATGTGGCGTCAAAAAATGACGCATATACTATTTTTTATGTAGCTTCCTCGGTAAACGATTAGCGTAGGAACTGTACATATATTAAACTTACATCTCTTTCTAAGGCACATAAAAGTTTTTTAGCAGATATACGACCGTGCACCTCACAAAGATATACTGAAATACAGATTTGCGTCTACATTAGAATCGACACTGCTGTTTGTCTTATAACCTAGTATTAAAAAGAGATTGCCTTTAGTTCTACCTGAAGTTATCATCTGGTATAAAAAAATGTCACAACAGTTCTCAACAGGTTATGCCACGATCTTCTATTTTTGAGATTTTTGTACTTGCATAAATGTACAATTTTGAGACTGTTGTCTTATTTCACATTCTCAGTTCACACATGCTGCCACTAATCCTTAACCGTGGAAGGTACGTGAAAAATAGTATACCCTGTTTTTAACGATGATGGATTACACTTGGTAAGTAAGGGAAAACCAATAACATCTAATAAAATCTATATGCTGAATTTTCTAAATTGCCGTTTTTTAAATTATGAAGCTGACGATATTGTGCTTCATGGTGTAGTTAGAAACTTATTATAGGTAGTCTAGGAGAATTTGTAGTTAATTGACATTGTACGAATAGTAAGCAGTATTCAAAAACCGAATTATTCAATATTCGTTTAACCGAATAAATTCTGAATTATTCGGTATTCGAACTTATAGCAAACCTTACGCAAATGTAATTTTACTAAAAGTATGAATACAAAGTCCTCTTTTAAAACTAAAAAACGCTAGGACATGGTATGAAACCTTGCTATGGAATACGTATAATATTCTTTTCTTGGGTACCTGGTTTACATGACTTTTCTTACTCCACTTTTCCACTCCAATCTGTGTCTTTTTCGTTTTCGCCTTTCAATAGGTTTCTCTTTCTCCAGTTTTATTGACCATGCGTTTGACATGACCATACCATCGTAGTCCCAATAGTTTCTATTACCTATATCGAGATCTACTTCCACTGTCCTTATTTCTTCGTTTCTAACTATCAAACTTTGTCACTTTACAACTTCTGCGCCAGAACTTTACTTCCATTGAAGAATGGCTATCAATTTTTGAAATTAGTTTGGCCTGAGAAGTGTTTGCCAATTGCAAGGTGGTACTAAATGTTGTTTTTCAATCAGCTTCTATTTTTCTTATTTAGATTTATTTGTGAGAATCATAATCATCACCAGCTTTTTACGTCCCACTGCTGGTCACCATCTTCTTCTATGCCACGTGCTTTGTCTCAGCGAAGATGGAAGCACGAGGACCTACAGTTTACCGTCGAATGCAAACGTCAGAAATTCCAGAGAAGAGTTTTTTACATTAGGATTCCACTGTTGAAATTGTATGTGGTGGGTTGCAGCACAAAGGTTTCATACGTTAGATAGTCATGCTGGGGGTTCTAACCCTAGCCATAATCGACGTTTTGCCTGTAGGCTAGCTCTATGACAACTGCATAATGATATACCATTCAGATTATTCAAATTGATTTGTGAGAATCATAACCATCAACAGGTTTCTACGCGCCACTGCTGTGCACAGGCCTCTTCTATACCACATGCTTTTTCTCAGCGAAGAATGCGTACGTCGAAAGTTCTAGAAAAGTTTTTTTACATTAGGATCCCACTGTTGAAATTATGTGTGGTGTGTTGCAGCACAAAATTTTCATAAGTTAGATGATCATGGTGAGGTATCGAACCCCAGCCATAATCGACGTTTTGTGCAGAAGGCCAGCTCTCTTCTGTATGATGGTATAACATTTTCGTTTTTCAATCAGCTTCTACTTTTCTTATTCAGATTGATTTGTCAAAATGCTTATTCATAATTATACATATTTGTGAATTTAGGTAGGTGTCGCTATACCATAGTTTAACTGCGTCTATATCCTCCAGTTGTAGGCATTTAATTTGTCGGCATATGCCCGAGACAGCGTTTCAATGAAACCAAAAAATTTATAAATAATATAGTACTTATACATTTTTTTATACAGATTATTAGTAAGTTTTAGACTAAGTAAATTAAAACGTTAAAAATTGATACAACAGGTACAATGGTAATTTTCAGAGGGTACATTAATTTAAAGTAACCTAAATAAAGTGACATATAAAACAATCTATAATATTAAATTAGTCTTTATTGGACACGAAGTTTGAAATGGAAATTCAAAGATATTAGAAAAGTTTTAATTGTAGAAATGACCATGGAGACTTACATTAAATGTTCGAAAACATTTCCACCTTCTTCACTACAAACGGGAAGGCGTCTTGTAAAAGCTTCCTTAACACTGTTTAATATCTGGTGGTTAATATTTCTAAATCTGTTCCTGCTTTGTATGTCCACACAGGAAAAGTCTAGTGGTGTTAGATATGGCCATCTTGCACGCTGTGAAATATCGACCAATCCATAAATTTCCTAGCTAGTCATTTTGGTGGAAATGGACAGGGACACTAACATATTGTATATACATTAGTAGACGTCTTTCAGAGGGTATCCAGATAGTATTCTTACCAAAACCGGCGCGCGTCTCGTACGCAGAGCGAAAAGCCTTCAGACCCATCAGCTTAACATCATTTCTATTGAAAAGATTATAAAAACTGGTAGACAGACACTTAAGGGACGGACCGCTGGTAAACAACCCGCTGCATCTGAACCAACATGCATATCAACCAGGAAAATCTGTAGAAACAGCATTTCATCATCTAGTGTACAGGATTGAGAAGGCGCTGCTCCACAAAGAGATATCCCTCGGAACCATCAAGGTCACCATCAGCGATGGAAGTAAGACAGCCTATGCTACCAGAGGGTGCCCGCAGGGGGGAGTACTCTCTCCAGTGCTGTGGAACTTGGTAGTAAACAGCTTGATCACTGACCTAAACAATCAAGGTCTTTATACTCAAGGTTACGCGGATGATGTAGTAATCTTGGCCACTGGTAGATTCCACGGGACAGTCCTAGAGATTGCTCAACATGGACTGAATACCGTAGAACGCTGGTGCAGAGAGCATTCGCTGACGGTCAACACAACGAAGACCAAAGCAGTGCTCTTTACTAAAAGAAGGAATCTACAAGAAAGGGCCCTTACCTTATACAACACTCCCCTAGCCTGGGACTCCAAAGTAAAATATCTGGGCGTCATACTTGACCAGAGACTTACTCGGAGACACCATGTAGAGGAAAGAGCAAGGAAGACAACTGCAACCTTTTGGATTTGCAGACGGTCCTTTGGCACAACCTGGGGGTTCAAACCAAAGGTGGTACACTGGATGTACATAACCATGGTAAGACCCATCATCACGTATGCAGCGCTTATCTGGTGGAAAGGCGCAGAACAATCCTCAATCGAGTGCAGCGTTTGGCTTGTGTGGGCATTACGAGTGCACTAAGAACAACACCAACAGCTGCGCTCGAGGCGCCAATAGGGCTCCCAGCAGTGAAGTCGGAGGCACTGCTAGCGGCCTGGAGAGTAAAGCAATTAAAGTTATGGAAGGACGTGGGCTATAACATGGGGCATTGCGGGATACTATCCAGTGCACCAGAGATCTGCTGCATGGGGATAGACCGCATGGTACCAAGGTATACGTTCAACAGAAACTTCCAAATCAACATTCCCACCAAAGAGGAATGGGCAGAAAACTCCCAGGATCTACTTGCCAATACAGGACTAATCTGGTTTACAGACGGATCCAAAATGGCAGGCGGAACTGGAGCAGGCATATTTGGACAGTCCCCAAGAGTAGAACTATCTACACCATTGGGGACTCATACGTCAGTGTTTCAGGCGGATATAGCAGCTATCTCCAAATGCGCTGATGAATGTACTCGTAGGGCATACCAAAATTTGCCCATCACGATATACTCAGACAGCCAAGCGGCTCTTAAATCGCTCAGCAATACTAAGAAAACCTCGCGGTTGGTATTAGAATGCTGGGAAAAACTACAGGCGATGGTGCAGCGTAACGTTAGATTGACGCTGTGTTGGATACCGGGACACAGTGGGTTTGAGGGTAACGAACACGCTGATCGGCTGGCCCGGATGGGCTCCT
>JABXWE010000484.1:0-90226 GCA_014611495.1 Limonius californicus | reverse complement strand
GGGAATACGCAAGTCCTGGTGATAGTAGATGCGTTTACAAAATTCTGTATTATAAAAGCAGTTAAGAATACACGGTCAAAGTGGGTCGTGTATACAATTTGGGAGCTTGTGGCCACTTTCGGACCTCCGAAAAGATTTATCACGGACCGTGGTCGATCCTTTGTCTCGAACGATTTTAGAATAATGTGTGAGGAGATTGGCGCGAGACACCATCTGAACGCCGTCGGGATGCCACGTGGTAATGGGCAAGTGGAGAGATATAACCGAACGATAAACGATGCAATCGCCACTATGGGAGGCAATAATAATGAAGATCTCTGGGATCAAAACCTAATAAGATTCAACCGGGATTGAATAACACGATGAATCGAGCAATAGGGACCACACCCATGGACGTATTAGCGGGTTATCGTACTGGGTTGGATAACATGATGAGTGACGCTCACGATGATAGTGCTATAATAGTCGATGTTAAGTTATTGAGAGAACGGGCCATTGCCAAGATGGAAGCCGACCAGCGACGGGCAAAGCGTGTCTTTGATGAGAAGAGGGGTCGTCCATCGTTGTACGAGAATGATGATTTGGTTTTGACACGAATCTCGAGTATAGTAGCCACCGGAACAAGTCGAAAGTCAGCTCCAAAATGGAAAGGTCCATTTAGAGTGGTACGGTCCCTTGGTAACGATCGTTACGAAGTCACTGACGTGTGGGGTGCAAACCGTTCGCAGATGCCTTATCGTAGTACAGTTGCAGCGGAGAATATGAAATCGTGGATTCGCTTTACAGATGTAGATGATGGGTAAGCGATTAGTTGAGAGAGCACATTAGTGTTCCGATTGACGAGAGAGCACATTGGTGTTCCGATTGATGAGTGAGGTAGAGGATGAGTCCGTGATTGGTTGAGAGAGCACATTAGTGTTCTGATTGGTTGAAAGAGCACATTAGTGTTCTGATTGGTTGAGAGAGCACATTAGTGTTCTGATTGGTTGAGAGAGCACATTGGTGTTCCGATTGGTTGAGAGAGCACATTAGTGTTCCGATTGGTTTCGAGAGAGCACATTAGTGTTCCGATTGGTGAGAGAGCACATTAGTTGTCCTGATTGCTGGGAGAACACACTAGTGTTTTTGTTGTAAGGTAGAATTGATGAGAAGCACTTTGACGCTATCTCAGAACAGCGCACGCCCTTACGGCGTTGAGTGGGCCAAAGGTGGCATACTAAAGAGTTTTGCTTGTTTGCGTAGGTATGACTTGTCAGTGGGGAACAACAACTCCAAACCCGTAGATCATCCCCAAAGCCAGGGTGCAGAGTCTGTGGGCGGTCTCGATGGCGAGGACGCCATAGTCGACAGGATGGCCGAATGTTAGCAGGGAGCCGAGAACCCATGAATATGTTTATGTATTTAGACACATGTTTCAGCCATAAAATTCGCTGGCATGATTATTGCGTAATCGGGGAGTGAGAATATAGCTTTCGTTGTAATAGGTTGATTTTATAGATTGTTCGTATAATTATATTATAATAAAGAGTGGTAGTTTCGTTATTGGATGAGCGTGCGTTATTATTATTTAATTTCACCTTTGTTCACACTATCTAAATTAGATTATGTTACAAGACGTGATTGGAAGTTATATAAAATTGAGGGTGAGTTTCCGACATGGTCTGAAATGACATACTTTTTAGAAAGAAAATGCGAATCTTTAGAAACGCCTGATTATGGCAATTTTGAAAATAGGAAACCAGAAATCAAGTTTAAGAAAAATCATACCTATATGAACTCTTACGCAGTAACCACGAATAATGCTACTAACGACACTATATGTGTCTACTGTAACGAAAATCATACAATTTACGCTTGTGAATTATTCATAAAGTTGCCAATTCATTCTAGAATTTCGGAAATAAAACGTTTACACCTTTGTATAAATTGCTTAAAATATAAGAATCATTCTACAAAGGCTTGTAAATTAGGTCGCTGTAAGAAATGTAATAAAATGCATAATACACTTTTACATATTGAAGATCATCAACCTATTGGTGTGACAAACTTTAATGCAAACACTTCTAACATGCCAGTAGCTCCTTCTACTTCCAACGCCAATTGTTTAAACAATATTCAACAACCAAACACAATAATTGATCCTCAAATGTCAATCACGACTTATGCTTCGAATCGAACCACACAAGTATTACTTTCAACTGCCTGTATAATAATTAAAGATATTCATGGTAATCAACACAGTAGCAGAGTATTGTTGGATTCTGGGTCGCAATCCAATTTTATAACATCAAAATTATGCTAACGCTTAGGTATACAAAAATCTAAAATTCATGTTTCAATAAGTGGTATAAATCAAGCAATGGCTACAGCTTCTCAGAAAGCGCAGATTACAATTTATTCTTCTGACAACAACTATAATGTTACATTATCATGTATTGTTCTTCCAAAGGTAACAGAAAACATGCCAGTTATGTCCTTTGATTGCTCCTCCTTACATATTCCCGAAAATATTAAATTAGCTGATCCGAATTTTAATCGTTCAGGGAAAATCGACATTTTATTAGGGGCAGGTATATTTTGGCAATTATTGTGTGTAGGACAAATTCAACTAGGTAAGGATTTGCCACTATTACATAAAACCAAGCTAGGTTGGGTTATATCGGGAAATATTAATCACAATATTTCGCTAAGCAATATTACAAGCAGTTATTGCACCACTGAATCAAATAATACAATTGATAATCAATTAGCTAAATTCTGGAATTTGGAAGAATGCAATAACATAATCAAGGTTACCAAAGAACATCAACAATGTGAAAAATATTTCGTAGAGACAACTGAACGTCTCCAGAACGGCCGGTTTGTAGTCAATATTCCTTTAAAGGAAAATCTTTATGATTTAGGCGATTCACGGAATATTGCGTTAAAGCGATTTTATGCATTAGAGAGAAAATTAAACAAAAACCATCACTTAAAACAAGAATATATAAATTTTATGGAAGAATACGAAAAATTAAATCACATGAGCAAGATAAGTGAAAATTCCTTGATTGGGTCAGTAGCGTATTATTTTCCACACGATCCAGTAGTTAAGGAGTCCAGCCTCACAACAAAAGTGCATGTTGTTTTTGATGGTTCGGCGAAGACAGATACGGGATTGTCACTAAATGACGTCCAATTAGTGGGGCCCACAATTCAGAATGACTTGTTTTCTATAATCCTTAGATCAAATATGTTCTCACTGCAGATATAGCAAAAATGGATAGGCAAGTGTTAGTTAAGGAAAGCAATCGTAATTTGCAAAGAATATTTTGGAGATCAAGTAGTGATAAAGATCTTCAATGTTATCAATTAAATACGGTAACCTACGGCCTACCAATTAGCATTAGAAAACAAACATCAATATCCCGAAGCAAGTAATGTTATAGAAAATGACTTTTATGTAGATGACCTGTTAACAGGCTCAAATTCGAAAGAAAATGCTCTTGTATTACAAAAAGAAATCGACAAAATTTTGCAATCGGGAGGATTTATTCTTAGGAAATGGTTGAGTAATGACCAAACACTTTTGGAAAATGTGAACGTGGGAAATTATTGTGAGACAAATATAATCCATATTTCGGAAAACCAAGAAACAAAAACATTCGGTATTTTATGGGACGCCAGCTTAGAATATTCCATTCAAAATTTCGTTCAGCCACGTCGAGTAACAAAACGCGTTATGCTTTCATACACAGCGCAAAGATTTGATCCTTTAGGACTCCTTAGTCCGTTCATTATAACCGCAAAATTATTAATTCAAAAATTATGACAAAATAAATTATCATGGGATGAAACAATTCCCGCACAATTGCAAACAGAGTGGTTAGCATTTCAAAAGCAGTTATCTATATTGAATAATCTTAAAATACCCAGATACGTTGCTTGTGAAAATCACGTTCGTACAGAATTACACGGATTTTCAGACGCATTTGAAAGTGCTTACGGAGCATGTGTGTAGGTACATTAGAACCGTTAATAATTACGGTGAATGTGCAGTAAATTTATTGTGTTCAAAAAGTAAAGTAGCTCATTTGAAAAGGGTTTCCTTGCCTCGTTTGTAATTATGCGGCGCACTTCTACTAGCGTCTTTTTCAAAATGTCGTAAATCAGTGCCACCTCTACTTACAAGCCGTGCTGTTATAACATTGGCAACATTGCAAGTAGTGCGACTGTAGCTCGTGATAATGTGTTTCCATGTTGCTTGTTGCATTGCATTTTGTTTAAAATTGACAAAAAAAAAAAGCAGTGAAAACTATTAAATATTTTGTGGACAGTTCAGTTTGTTGAAATTATTAATAATTGGTTACCCTTCTGCGTATTATTTATTAGTAAGGTAGGTTTGAAACGTAAAGTGCTGGCATGTACATAACCCCACTTTGTTCCGTGATTTGTTGGCCTATTTTATCTTAATATTTTTTAGATGCCAAGAAGGTGTGTTGTGCCAGGGTGCAAATCCAACTACGATAGCACTTTAAAGCAAAATAATTCGGTGACAACTTTTGCATTTCCTAAAGATGAAAGGAAAAAGCAAACATGGATGCGGGTATCCCCAGGACTGATTGGAATCCCACCGCATATTCTGCAGTGTGCATCAAACACTTTCATCAGAATCATATTATTAAATATCAACCGTACAGAAACCCAACTTCAGGAGAAATTCAAAATCTCTTACTGCAGCACCCAAAGTTGACGGAGGATGCAATTCCAACAGTTTTGATAATCTGCCTTCATATCTGTCTAGAAAGGAACCTCCAGCAAGAACGTCTCCAGATTGTCGACGGGAGCAGGTTATAAAGAGAAATGCGGTAAAAATTGAGCCGTTTTTAAAAGAAGACATTATACATGTTATCAAAACTAGTGTGCCGAATAAACATAAGAGAGTCTCTATTGACAGCCAAAAACGTGAATGCGAATTATTCATTATTCAACTAGCGAGTAGTCAAATTCCTTTCGTATTGCTGTTCTTATTCCGTTCATTGTATTATTACGTTGTTATACTAATACATATTGGTCAAGCTTACATCAGAAGTGGTGGAAAAAGAACTCACGTCATGGGCCGTTCTAAAAAGAGACGTCGTGCACTGTCTACAAGCTCTACTTCAAGTTCAAATTCTACTGCAAGTGAAAAATCAAAACGTACGTCAAAGAGTAAGAAAAAGTCTGCAAAAACCGTAAAGAGTGTATCGTCACAGAGTACGCGGGTGCGCGTAACGCACACGCCGCCGCTGGCTGCAGGGGTAAGCTCATTTTCGAATATTACGTTAGAAAAACCAACTACAAATATTGTTCTCTCATCTATTATACCGGAATTCAACCCGCTACATGATTCTGTTAAAGATTGGCTCCAAATTATAGACCATAATGCAAACATTTACAATTGGCAACCTCAACAAACCATTTACCAAGCTCTGAATAAACTGAAGGGCACTGCTCACATATGGTACGAGAGCTTATTATGCAACGAACCCAATTGATCCGAATTTACTTGGGATTATTGGAAACAAATATTATGCGACACTTTTCAGAGCAAACGCAATGCGTACTCCATATTAATGGACTTGGCAAACCATAAACCAGTTACCAATTGTTCACTTTACGAATTTCATTTTCTACACATGGCTAAATTAGATAGGTTACGCGCAAATTTTTCAAACGAAGACAAAGTATCGTTAATATTGGACGCCATAAACGATAAAAATATTACGTCAGCGGCTGAAGCCGCCAATATATCTGATCCCAATATGTTAGCTGCTTATTTACGTAACAAAACATATCAAATTTCGGGGCCACCGGAACCATTACCTAGTACAAGCAAAAACATACCGTACAGTGGAAATCAACCTAAATCTACGGTCCGTAATTATGAAACCAAGTTTGTCTGTAGATCTTGTGGTTATGGAAATCATAATAGACGCGATTGTCCACATCGCAATAAAGTTTGCAACTACTGTGGAATAGCAGGGCACATAGAAGCAGTATGCAACCAAAAGACGCCGCAAAGGAAATCTGAATACGTTCGAATGATAAAAACAAATGTTTCACAAAAATTCTTCAAAGGTATTCATATTAATACACAACCTTGCAACGCCTTCATAGATTTAGGAAGTGACTGTTCACTTATCGAAAAACAATTGGCACTAAAATTACGGTTACATATTCTAAAGTTAGACGAACCCGTTAATTTAGCAGGATTTCTTGGTAGAGTCACCACTGTTCAGGAAACTGCAACCGCTAACGTGTTGATCGGTAAATGCGAACTCAGCATAGACCTTTACATTATTGAAGCGTCGCTTACTGATACAGAAGTCATAATCGGGCGAAACTTCACAGAACACCCACCGATCATGTATTATCGAATAAATGATTTAACATTTGCACCTACCACAAGCCCCAACTTTCCTCTTACCATATCACATGGTAACATTCCCGGAGACGTGTTGTTCCAGTTACAGCAAATTATTAATGAATTTCAAGGTTGTTTCTCGAGAAGTAACGAAAAACTCGGAAAAACTCATTCAGTGTCCCTAAAAATCGAAACAACCACCAACAAACCAGTTGGTCACCGACCATACCGGCTAGCAGGAAAGGACAAGGACACTCTCAGAACAATTATTAACGAACTCCTCGCTGCTAACATTATCAGAAAAAGTAAATCCGAATACGCTAGTCGCGCTCTTTTAGTAACAAAAAAAGGTGGTGAGAAACGCCTCGTGGTTGACTACAGAGCCCTTAATAAAATCACCGTGAAAAACAAACTTCCTATGCCAATAATAGAGTACCTAATTGATTCATTGAGCGGTTACAATTTTTTTTCCAGCATCGATTTAAAATCCGGTTATCATCAAATTCCAGTAGACCCAGATTCCATCTCCAAAACTGCTTTTGTTACTCCGGAAGGACATTACGAATACCTCCGAGTTCCGTTTAGCCTAACCGGGGCGCCCGCGTTGTTCCAAAAATTAATGAACGAAATATTTGACGAGTTACGACATTACGGAATAACACCCTACCTGGATGACATCATTATTCCTTCAAGAACGCTCCAGGAAGGATTAGACGTGTTACGAAAAGTTTTACAGATTCTGAGAACGCACGGATTAACCATTAATATCTGTAAGTCCACATTTCTTCAAACTAAGATAAATTATTTGGGATATACCATAGAAAATAATCACATTAGCGTAAGCGAGGACAAAATTACAGCGGTACAAAAATTCCCACTCCCAAAAAGCGTACATCAACTTAGACAATTCCTTGGCTTAATTGGGTACTTTCGGAAATTTATACCCAATTTCGCCGCGAAAACTAGTCTGTTAACGCAACTGCTGAGGAAAAATGCTCAATAGAAGTGGCAACAATCGCACACAACCTTAGTGGAAGAATTAAAGAATGTTATCTGCTCGGCCCCAGTATTGCAAATTTTCACCCCTACCCTACCATGTATCGTTTATACCGACGCTAGTAGAGATGGCTTGGGCGGAATATTAGTTCAGGCCACTGCCCTTGGTGAAAAGCCGATTGCATATTATAGTGTACAAACAACCAAAGAGGAAAAAAACTATCATTCATTTGAGTTGGAACTCTTAGCTATAGTGAAAACGTTAGAACGATTTAGGCATTATCTTTTAGGGGCCGACTTTACCATAATCACCGACTGTAATTCCGTAAAAAGTGCCATGGCCAAACAAACAATTATTCCACGTATAGCGCGATGGATGCTCCAGCTTCAGCAATACGAGCCCTAACAACTATATATTCGGACACTACTAATTTTTCTAGTAAATGGACGTAAAAGCCAACTCAAATATTTTATTGAATGTTTCTATAAACGCTTATTGCTTTAATAATATTATTGTATGTCGTTTTTAATAAAAGCTTATGATAAATTTATATAACAATGTTTATCCATTAAAAAGTAACAATAAATGCGTAATTAATGTGGCAACTAAATGTTCGGACACTGTTCTTTTAATAAGGTGTAACATCTCCTTTGGCTTTGATTACAGCCTTAATTCTACCAGGCATGGTAGAAACGAGATTTTTACAAAATTCAGGGGTGAACGAATCCCATATTTCTTGAATTTTTGCTTGCAAGGTAGGAAGCGTACGTTGAGGATTATCACGTAATTTCTGCTTCATTTTGTGCCACAGCGTTTCAATAACATTGAGATCGGGACTATTTGATGGCCAGTCTAATACGGTAATGTGATGGTCAGACAACCATTTTTGAGTGGTTTTGGCGGTATGGCACGAAGCCCCATCTTGCTGGAATATGAAATTTCCATCCGGATGTAAGCTTTGTATGCTCGACAACAAGCTTCTTTCTAACAAATCTTGATAATATAGTGCATTCACTGTACCCTTTATGAACGCCAGCCTTCCTAAACCGTATGCTGACATGCATCCCCAAATCATTTGTCCCTGAGGAAACTTTACTGTGCGTTTAAGGCAGTCTTTGTGGAAGGCCTCGTCTCGCGATCTTACAACTCGTCTTCGAAAATCCTCAACGCAGATGTCGAACTTGGATTCGTCACTAAATATGATTTTATACCAATCGTCGCGAGTCCAGTTAGCTTTGTCTTTCGCCCACGCTAACCGTTTCTTTTTCTGACGGTTGGTTAAGAGTGGTTTCTCCTTAGCCTAAATAATTTGAATGCAGTAAAAGTTTTGAATGCTTGTTTTGTTTTGTATACCTTATAAAATCCAAGACCAGACTTGTGAATCCATTTTCGGCAGCATTCTCGTGAAAGTCTCAAGCCCGTTTCAGCATTCCACAGTGCACTTAATTAACAGAATGCGACAGAACTTACTGGCTAAGATATTTAAGTATTCTTGAGATTTCCTGTAACTAGAAAATATGTATATATTCCTGATATTAGTTCATGCACATTTATGTCACATTTCGCTTTCATATATTATTATTTCATACTAGTCGTGTTTTGTATCTAGTCAGTTGATATTTGCGTGTGCCAATGCATGACCTGAGTTAATTTCTTTATATATTTATTTCCAGGCACAAGAGCGCCAATTCGGCATGAACTTACCATCCAGGATATTTGGCTTGTACCTGTGATCGAAAATTGGGATTCGATCGATCACATCCCGTCACCCCCATTCGTTGAAGAGCAGGAAAGGTCTATAAGGACTTCACTTTCAACGAATGAGGGTGTTGAATTGAGATGGTTGTCAATGTAAGTGTCAATCAAATTGAAATTCCAAAGCATGATCTAGAGTGGATTCTGCCTTCTGACTCGAAGCTTTCTCGTTGGAGCCAGATTGAAAATGTGTTGACCAGGTATAAAAATGTTCATGAAATGAACAACAGGAAACGAGAATGTTTTGAATACTATCTAAATAAGGCAAGTAAATTTGTAAAAAGAAGCATAGAGTTTATTGAAGAAGAAGTGTCTTCAAAGCATAAAGATTTATTAGAGCTAATTGAGAATCAATTAAATTTGTTATTATCTAATCAAAAGACTTACAACTCCCTGACTATTACGTTTGCATTTATGATTTATTCACAATCACCTACTGTATATAATTTTATTCGCGAGTCTTTAATTTTACCACATAGAAGGTATTTGCAGTCAATTTCAGCAGCATTTAATGTAGTTCCAAATCTTGATGCAAATACTACGCATTATTTATCACGCCTATCAAAAAATCTTACAAATAGAGAATTGCTCATTATTACTTGATGAAATTTATATAAATAAATGTCTAACTTTTAAAGCACAAAAAATAGGATATGTGGAAAATAACCCAGCTGAACTGGCCAAAACAGTACAAAGTTTTATGTTAAGTTCCTCTTTCGGTCATTTTAAGGAAATTGTAAAGCTGGCACCTGTCAGTGGTATAACTGGAGAACAATTAAGAAATTTAGTCCTCACTGTAATTAACTTTGTACAACAGTTTTTTAAGGTGGCAGTTGTCATCAGTGGTAATAATCGTATCAATCAACTCATGTTTAGACTTTTTGCCCATGTAAATTATTTTATGGAAAATCCCGATTTCAATTCTATTAAAGTGTTTCTCACATATGACTTTGTTCACATATTTAAAAATATTCGCAATAACTGGATAAACTTAAAAAATCATTGGAGTACTTTTTTGTATCCTGACTTCAATGATCTGAGTATTATTAAAAAAGCTTCCTTTCACCATCTAAGGGTAATAAATGACAATGAAAAAAATTTATTGATTAAGAAAGCCGAGCTTTGAAAAGAAAGCTCCAGAAAGAAAAAATAGAAAAATCAGCTAAAGGTCGCCAGGATATTAAAAAATTTTTAACGAGTAAAGAAAAAGAAGAGTTTAAGAAGTTCAACCGGATATTAAGCCAGAACCTACATCATCCTCACATATCCAACCTTCTTGCTCTGGTGTTCAGCTGGTTTCAGAGCAAAAAGGTAAAGAAATCTCACAGAATAATTTGGCTGCTGAACAACTCTTTACAGTAGAAATAATGGAAGACTACAGAAGAGATTCTTCTACTGTATGTCAAGGAAGTAATGAAGAATGTGCTGATCCAGTTCTTAGTATGGATATTAATAATGACAGTAAAATCGGTATTTTTGATGATCCTAATACCTGGCCTGCAGTGATGAGTGATAAAATACGACAGGAAATAGTATCATCTTACGCTGGTTTTTCAGCTTTTCAAGCCAGATCAAAATCCTTTCTACTGACATCTCAGGGAAACTTTTCCATGAAACATTGTTGTACATGAAAACAGTCAACAACAGAACATGTAAACAAATTCCACGTGAGTGGTTAATGTGAAGCGAGTCAAAAAGCAGTATTCATTGTTTACCTTGCAGCATTTTCCAGTCAAATGAATCAATTCCAATTCAGAGTAAACTCGCAAAAGACGGATTTTTCCCTGAAAAACAACCATACAAAAGACTTTACAGGATATTATCGATGCACGAAAAAAGCTCTGAGCACAGAAAACATTACCTAGAATGGAAAAGCCTTCAGATATCATTGAAAGGACATGGAGTTGACAGTAATCTTCAACAAATTATTAACTGTGAAGCAACAAGATGGAAAGCTATACTACAACGAATTTTGGACACAACATTATTCTTAAGTAGTAGAGGTTTAGCTTTCCAAGGGAAAAATACGCAGATCGGTGATGTTCACAATGGAAACTTTTTAGGAGTATTGGAATTGATAGCAAAATATGACGAAGTAACTCGTGAACATCTAGCCAAAGTAAAGGAAAACCAATTGAATAAAAAAAGTATGATAGGTCAAGCCCACTATCACTCATGGTTCTCTCAGAATGAATTTATTGCTCTCTGTGGTGAAAAAGTGTTGAAAAATATTTTGGATCAAAGGGAAGAGTCTGTATTCTTTGGGATTATTGTTGATGCAACCCCTGATATTTCCCACCAGGAGCAGAATGTACTCGTTCTGCGTTACGTTTATCAAAATGAAGAAAAAAAGACATTCGAAGTGTGTGAAAGATTCATTGAATTCATGAATTTTAGCGGAAAAACAGGTGAGCTCATAACTGAAGAAATACTATCCACTTTAAAAAATATTAGAGTACCACTTGCAGAGTGTCGAGCTCAGGGATATGACAATGGCTCTAACATGCGGGGACACACTAAAGGTGTTCAATCAAGAATACTTGAAAAAAACCAGTCTGCTATTTTTTCTCCCTGTGGTGCACACTCTCTCAACAGAGTTGGTGTCAATGCTGCAAAACTGAACCATGATGTTGTGACATTTTTTGGAAACATTGAAAGTTTTTATTCTTTGTTCCCCAACAGCCCTAGTCGTTGGGAATTGTTAAAGCAGCACGTCCCTTTGTCTTTACAAAGGCTTTCCGAAACTCGCTGGAGTGAAAGACTTCAAGCTGTACGCCCGATTGTCAAACATTACCCTTCGATCCTCAAGGCTCTGGACCTGCTCCTGCTAGATAATTTACCTACATTGACTCCTGCTGCCAGAAATACTGTTTTGGCTCTCAAGAGGTACTTTGGATCTTTCAAAGGCCTCTTGATATCATCGTTTTGGCACAAGATCTTGGCATCCCTTGATCAACGAAATGTGATAATACAAAGTAAAGGAATTTCTCTGAATATAGAAACTCAGTTGATTAAAGATTTATTAAATGAATTGCAGGTCCTGAGAGATTCATGGGAAACCATCCTTAGCCAAGCAAAAAATGTTGCCGAGGCAGTTGGAATTGTACCAGAGTTGTCTATCAAAAGAAAGCTCAATGTCGTTGAAAAGACGCCCGAGCAACTTCAGCAAGAAGCTTTACAGGATTTAAAATCTTCTGTTGTCTTTCCCGTTTTGGATTTCGTCATGGCTGATTTGAAAACCAGATTTGTAAGCTGTGAAGAAATTTGTAACTTGTTTGCTCCAGTTTTAGTTTTCATGGATCTAGACAACGAAGAACTAAAACTTAAAAGCACCTTACTCGTTTCATATTACCCTTCAGACTTTTCAGATCCAGAAGGCTTATTTGAAGAAACTCTTCATATGAAGAATGTCTCTGAAACAGTGTTCCAATCAGAAAAGGATCCGTTAAAACTCCTGAACTCAATATATGAGAAAAACCTTCAGGCCATTTTTTTGAACCTTTGTACGGCTATTAGACTTTTTTGTACCATCCCAGTTTCGGTTTCTACGGCTGAAAGGTCATTTAGTAGGCTAGGAAATTCATTGAAAACTTGGCAAAGAAGCACAACTGGCCAAACTCGTCTTAACCATCTGGCAATGTTGGCAATTGAAAATGAATTAGCCACAACTGTTGACTTTTCAGATGTTATTAATAATTTTAGTCAAAAGAAAGCTAGGAAAGCTATAATTAATTAGGCTATAAGTTTTTTAGATCTTACTTTTAGTATTATTTTTTAGTTCCTAATTTTGTTATTTCTTTAGATAGATCGTAATCTTATTTTTTTTTGTCATTTTTTATAATTTTATCAATAAAGTTTGGTTTTAAGATTGAACTGATTCCTTTATTGCTTAATTATACCTTACAATCTATTTTCAGTATAAATAAAATTTGTAAAGGGTAGAAAAATAGGCATATGTTGGGGGGGGGGGCGACCCAGATCTTGGTTACAGGGCCCACAATCGAATGTGGGGGCCATGATTGTATTCATATAGAGAAAGGTATATATATATATATATAAATAATTCAAAAAAATAATGCCTTTTGTCTGAAGATGGTCGAGAAACTACAAAAGTTTTACTTTGGTGCAGTTCTCCCAGAATTATTAGATTCGCAAAAAAACAAGGGATTTACCTCTTCGAGATTTTTATTTAGAAGAATAAATGTTTTATTTATATTTGCATTGCTGTTTGTTGTATTATTTACATCAATCTCTAGGTGTTAGCTTTATATTTTTGTTTTTTGTTTCTAAGACCTTTTGTACTAATATATTAATTTTGAATATAAAATTGTTTTTTTCTTGTAAAATGAAAAATAAACATTTTTTTCTCTCTACTAAACTAAATTCGAAAACATAAATTTGTTAACATTTCAAAGCCAACTAAAACAGACTTTTAAAAAGTACTGCACGAATGAAAATAGTATACCAAAAAGTTTGATAAAAAAAAATAACCTAAATAGTTTTAATAACACAAATAGGTACATATGTATTTCAAATTAAGCAAAACTTTCTATTTTTTCGTAAAATCAAAAATAAATTTTTGTTTCTCTTATAAACTGTATTCGGAGACATGCGGTATATACATTTTTTTTAAATACATAACAATTGCATAGGTATTGCCATGAATCTAGTAAGACTAATTATAATTTTCTTTTATTTGTTAGTTTGCAACTTTTTGAATTCAAAGACACATTTGGTTTGTCAATACATAAAATGTTCCATTATGGCCGGGTAATAAAACGATTATCTACCCATCACCGTAATAAAGTTGCCTTGACACCGACTGTATGCCACTGAAAGTTTCTACCTAAACAATCTACAGCTGTGTACTGGGGACCCTTTTAGGATGTGCGCCTCTCGCGGCCAAGTTGGAGAACTAAATGTGCAAAATATACAAAAATGACATGTGATTATTTAAACAATACACCTTTTTTTGAAACTGGTTATTATTGATTTATATCAAGTACATCATTTTACTCATGTCTGCTTATTTTCTTTTCTAAAAGTATCGTAGGCATGAAGATACATCGTCCTCTACGTTCTTGCTTTTATTTAAATAAATAATTTTTTCCTCGTCTTGTTTTAGATTCAGCGGGCTAGGGAATAGTATTATTAATGTTAATCCAAAAAATCAAAGAGCTATCTTGAGATCTAGATACCAAATAATGCAAAAACAATAAAAATAAAACGATTGCGGTCTACTTTTTACGTGATGCATTTTTTTTAAATAATCAAACATATTTAGCGGTATAGATATTAAAAATACGCGTAATTTGATGTATGATACATATAATAAAAAAAATGAATTACACCCAAAAAATGAAAAAATAACCAATTTTGGCCGGGACGATCAGCCTTAAGTAGCAAGCGGACAAGACTAAATCAATATGGAGCGGCAGCTTCAATCATTTTCGATGACAATGTATAACAGATAGCACAGTTCCTTGTATTGGTAATTTCAGAACTACTGTTAAATCAGTATTTTACTCCGAGAACTTTCCAAATAATATTCGTAATTCCATAGTATTAGTGGATATCGAAGTATGATGATAGGAATGAGCTAAGACACGACATTTATATGCCACATCTACTGTTTATTTGAAATTCACTTACTGAAATTGTATACGTATATTGACAGCGAGGATTATCTATCGAATGATATTAATATTATCGCTAACGCAAATATTTTATACAGTTTCGGATATTGCCAGCAAGAAGATAAATATTTGCTACAGGTCTATTGTGTAAAGTTGAATTTTCTAGAAAGGGTTGCTTACGTTAAATATTCAAACATCGAAAAATAATAGAAGACATTTATTACACGATCCCTCGTCAGTCCTAATACCCTAATAACAAATAATGTACCAGAACAGAGTCATATCTTACTAAAATATCTTAAACTCTGTAGTTTATGTACAAATGGTAATTGTGGAGTTCGAAATAAGTGAACACGAGGCTTTCAGTAAATATGTTTAATTATCTAGAATAATCAAATGAATGTTGTTTTGCGACTATCTATATTTTTAATTTCAATAAAATACACAGAAATACAGTTAACTAATGGATTGCATCAATTAAGACGTTAAAATACAAACAAAGTGCTTTTGTAAGCTAATTCTTCTATTAACATTTTTCTCATATTGACATAAAAACACTTCACTTTTTTATTATTCGATTTTTATACCAAATACCTAATATATTTTATAACACTTTACAAATAACACTTACATAAATTATAACCATTAAAACATAAAATTACTACTACAAACTACAACCTGTCGTATTCTGGACAAATTATAATTCACTAAATTGAAAGTGGTCGTAAATTTAAGAAAATTATATTTTTATGATTATAAAAATATAAAATCTAGTCAGATGTTTTTTTAATATGACGGTGCCATTTCCTATCGGTGATTAGTTAGATAGACACTGCGGAGATATTAATTGAAATAACTAAGAAACATGTTAGTAATAATTATGATTTAAACAAATGTATACATACAGAATTTAATCTCTACATGCATCTTTCCTTTCGTTAATATAGTCATAATAGTTGCCGAAGGAACAACAATAATTTATTATTAATTAAGTTATTGAATTTCATTTTGAAAAATTAAAAATTCACCAGATAATGCGCTTTAATTATCATCGCAAAATTCTAATCTAACTTAATTTTATTTTCTCTAAGCTCAACACATTAGGTGAGCAAACGAGACAATAAATCAATAAGCAAAAAATATGCAGTATGAACTTTAATAAATAGAGAGGAACATATGAATACTACAATAATCTTCTGGGTGTTCTAATTAAAAAGGAGAACACAATAGAGAAAACAATATAAAGTACATGTTTTAAATAACGAGTCTTTTTTTATAAAGTGATATTATACGTAACAACTGATTTGTGATGTTTGATGATGAAACTTCTAAATAAAGCGTGAAGCGGTGCCCCCGGGTTCAGATAGTTTTCAATAACTTCGTATGTGACAGAAAATAAATTCTAAAAGTATCGTAGCTTTTCTCAATATATCGTGTACTCACAACAGATATATCCTTGACTTTTACAATTAAACAAATATCTAAAAATAATAATTATATGTTTCTCCTACTATCATAAGGATAACGGTTTGCAGATTTTAATGGCGCAGTAGAAAATATTATTCTACTACAAATAACAAAGTTCTATTATATATTTCAAGGTCGGCTATACTGTGCCTTTTGGGATTTGAAACTTCTTTTATTACATACAACAGGATTTTGTAGTCCTTTGGGGACTCGTTAGTTATTAACGAATACACGTAGTTCTGCATCTAAGATTGTACACACAATTTAACAAATTTAGTTTGCAGTTGCATTTGCATTGCTGCATAGTGCACTTCTACCACTAAAATCATAAAATGGTAGAAGGAAGCAGAAAGTGTTCAAATGTTTCTGAAAATTTGAAGCTCTTAAATGCAATTGATAAAAGGCGAGAAAGATGACATAGCAGTGCCTTCAGGTACACCTCAAAACATCTTAACAATTTAAAAAAATTGTGAATGACTGCATCATTAAACAAAGCGATGACCTAGTAATAATTTATATATGCGTACTTATAGATATACATTATTAAATTACTGCATATTTATTTTTATTGTTTTGACAACTTAAAATTTTGCTGTTCAATATATCGAATTTTCTATATAACGAATTTTTTCATGGTCCCTTGGTACTTCAGTTTATATATATATATATATATATATACATATATACCACTACCAGGATTGGAACACGAAATTTCTACTTATTCAAATTTCTACAGTCGATTGTTTCAACTGCTCAACGAAAACACTAAAAACCGTCGTTATTACTTTCGTATTAATCTCTCCATAGTAGTTTTAAGTATATAATACTGTTTAGATGTTTGAACAATTCTGAAGAAAATGTTATTCCGTTTCAGCTATACGTGATCAGTAATATCTAATAACGATTACACAAATAGCCTGATTTTACAATAATTTTGCTGTATCTAAAATAAGCTGGGATACCTTATAAATTATCATTAAAGAGCGGATTTTATGTAAAGCGCATATATTTTAATTTTTGCATATCTTTGACTACAGTCAATCATGTGGACGAATTACACTCATAAGAGTTAATTAATTCTGATTAGTGATTGCATATATTGCATATTTGGGCATTCCCTGCATATTTTTGCAAAACTTGCATAAAATTGCATATTTTGGCTTTCTGCATTACTAGTTTGTAAATTTTCGTCAAGTGGTCAAAACAACATTATGAAATTCCGAGTAGTGCACACAGATCACCGACAATTCACAGCTGGACAGCTAACGACCTGTGCCTGATACTCCCGACAGTTTGAAGTTTCGAGTACCGAACTAATCCATTTTATTGCTTGTTTTTTATTTATCAATGGAGAGTGGATATTGAGTGGGATAGATTTTGTCTGTAGTTTGCAAAGTATTTTCTCTCATTGAATAACCCTATAACAGAATCTTCTCTCGTCGTTACAACGTGTCCGATACTCCGATACTCTTGCGAATATTATACATACTATATACCTACAATGAGTAAATCAAACAAGATTGCTTCGTGGATTAAACCATATCCAGAACTAGTAATGGATGGCGACAATATATTTTGTCGGGCTTGCAGCAAACTGGTAAGTTAAATAATTTTTCTTATATAAATTATAATTATTTTTCGTAGGTATTATTATGTACGTAACTAAAACAAAGTCATGACAGGGAAGGTAGTATTTGTGTATATGTTTTCGTTTTTAACGACTATCAAAAGTTCTTATATTAATATTTAATTATTTGTCGTCGTAGGTGTCTTCTGAGAGAAAATCCTTGGTAGATCAGCACACTAAAACTCCTTCACATATGGCAAAATGTGAAAAATGGAAGAGAAGCAATTGTTCTCAGCAAGCCATGAGTCAATGTACAGGGACGATTTTCAAAAAATTGGACCAAAATTAATAAGGAGTTTTATATAAGGCATTAATTTCGTCTAATATACCGTTACCGAAATTAAATAATGTTAATTTAAAATCATTCTTACAAAAATGTTGTAAACAAAATGTACCCGACGAAAGTACCTTACGAAAAAAGTATGTAAATTCTTGTTACAATGAAACAATGTCTGAAATTAGACAATTGGAGGGTAGTAATTTTGCTTATATAATGGTAGATGAAAGTACGGACAAATGTGGTCGTGGTCATATTTAATAGCTTACAAACAACTTCAAAAAACAAATAATTTAACAATTGTCCGATTTGTGCAGGAAGATTTGTCAAATTCTTTACTCGAAAGTGTACCTGGTGAAAAAATTTTACTCATATTGTCCGACGCTACCCCTTACATGACAAGAGCAGCGCAAAATTTAAAAATTTTTTACGTCATTCATGTAACTTGCTTAGCACGGTTTAAATCGCGTAGCCGAAAGAATTGGGAATCAATTTCCTCTTAACGATTTAAATTAGTAAGGTAAAAAAATATTTTTAAAAGCCCCCTTAAGAGTCCAGTTTGATAAGAAGCGACTTCCAAATGTTCCATGGCCTTCCGAACCGATACTTACAAGATGGGGTACGTGGTTAGAAGCAGCAATTTTTTACACCGATAATTTTGAAGGTATTAAAGAGGTAATTCTTCAAATAACTGATTCCAGCGCCGCTTTGGGTAATTGTAAAAAATTAGTGAAATCGACAGAATTGCCTCAGCGTCTTTGTTTTATTAAATCAAACTATAGCTTCGTTTCAAACTCCATTCGCAAATTAGAAACTCAAGGGATGTCTCTTTCAGAGTCAATTGAAATAATAAACGAATTTGATAGATTCTGTAAGAAAGTTAAGGGTGAAATAGGTGATCTCATATATCAAAAATGTAATAGTGCCATACAAAATGTGAGGGGATTCTGAATTTAAAACAAATTAACCAAGTTCTTAGAGGCGAAATAGTAAGAGATAATAACTTCAGTTTCAATTTGGAATTCAGTGTTAAGTTAAAAAATGCACCCATTACTTCTGTCGACGTAGAAACAAGCTTCTCTATTTATAAACATATGTTTTCAGATAGAAGGCAAAATTTCTTGTTAGAAAATTTCGAACAACTTCTAATCATAAATTATTTTAGAAATTGTTCTTAGACTAATAGTTCTAGGCTATATTTTTTATATATAATACGAGTAAGATTAATTATTCTTGTTATTTTTGCATATTTTGCTGCATATATGGCCCAAGTAATCTCTGCATATATGTGCGCATATATTTCAATTTTGTCGTGCATATTATCCGCTCTTTAATTATCACTGAACATGTCAGCAGTGTATTAATCTAAACAAAACGATGGACGTAAATGTCATAACGTAATGTGAAAATGTTAAAAGGACGAGCCTTAATTTTAAGAAGTAGGCAACCCACTGTATAAAATGAACAACTATGATAATTGTATAATAATCTTAAAATAAAAAATTTGAAAATTAAATCATCGCTTCATTACTTTCACAGTTGTGAGAACTCGTTCGTATTATGTATAGTTTATTGATTTCGGTATAAAGATATTTAATAAAGTTTTTTTAAACTGCTTTCAATGTCAGTATTTTTGACTCAGTAAATCTCAAGTAATATAGAAATGAATAATTAAAACTATAATTTATACAACGGATGGTTTCACAAATTCCAGTCAATTTATAAGATGTGTTGCCTACCCCTTAATCAAGGATTAGGTCTTTTAAGATCAGCTATTTACATATGGAACATATTAACTAATCCTTAATGTAACAACACTATATTATATGAATAGTTTTTCTTCTGGGGTCAACTTCACAAATGCTTCTGATTTTTCCCATAGCTTCCTAGCAAGTTCATCATCTTTTGCAGCTTTCGGCATCCTTTTCTTCTTGCAGTCAGCAAAGTACTCACCTGATACGCCTTCAATTTCTTTGGAAACTGCTAAATATATTGAAGTTTGGGCGCCTTCTTCGGATGTCTGTAATATGCAATTTCATTAAACTATTGAACGCATAATAATGCACATTAAATTTACCTTAAAGAAGATTTTCATTGTAGTAAATATTACTTTACTTGCTCCTGAATAATGTCTAGCAAACTCTGAGTTAACAACTCCTGGATGCAAAGAATTTGTATCAACACCGGTGCCTCTCAGTCTTCGAGCAAGTTCATTAGTAAAGAGAATATTGCAAAGTTTAGTGTTTGCGTATGCGTATACCATATGAACAGAAAGAATTGATGATGGAGCAGCATTTAAGTCATTAATGTTTAATTTTCCCAGGAAAGCTAACTCAGAAGAAACGTTTACTATTCTACTTGGCGCAGATTTTTTTAATAAATCTAAAATAACAATTTCATTTTTAATGAATTAGATGCGAACCTAAATACCTACCAAGTAATAAAAGTGTAAGTAAAAACGGGCCAAAATAATTTATCTGCATGAGCAAATTTAATCCATCTACGGTGTAGGAATGTTTCAAACCACCAGCTCCAGCGTTGTTAACTAAAATATCCAATCTATCCTCGGTGGTTTTAATTTCCACAGCGAATTTTCTTATAGATGACAATGACGTTAAATCAACGATTCTGACAACAACGTTTGGGTTCCCTGTGGCTTCTATAATTTTCTTCTTCGCATCTTCTGCTCTAATTGGGTCTCTGCAGGCTAAGATCACTTTTGCACCTCTTTTAGCGAAGTCTTGCGCCGTGTAGAATCCTATACCTAAAAAATTAAAGCAATTTTAACATATAAATTACATACAGGGAAAAGCGAGTAAGCAGGTCATGTTTGTAATTTGTTAAACAATGTTTTAGTTATTTATTTATTTATGTACTTCCATGCATTTTTGCGTTTCGATCCATATTATTAAAATATGTTATTGTAGTATCGGCAATTACAACGAATTATTCAATTTCAAATTTGCTAGTATGTCGAAAAATTTATGTTTAGTCAGATGAATGCCCAGAAGTTTTACAAAGATGATTTGCCGAGAGATATTTGGCTGTTTTCTATAATTCTAGAAGGTAATCATCTACTTTATCCCTCAAAGTTTATAACGATTGTTATAATACTTATTGAATTTACTGAATAAAAGCAGTAGAAAACCAGAGTAACAATAGAGAAAATAAATAACTAGAAAATGAACCAATTAGCCACGTAAAATTACAAACATTATTTAATGTTCTACATTGGTGTATACAGCGCCGCGCCCTGAAGTGTGGACGCCTGCTTGCATATTTCGACACCCCAATCTAAAATAGTAATTAACGCATTAAAACAGCGCCATGGAAACTGCATTTTCTTGAACTGATGGTCATTATTTAAATAAAGCGAGAAATTCAAACTATTTGGGACAGTCATATTTTTTTTGTAAACATGGCTTTGTACAGTGGCTTCACGTAAGTTATCTTTGCAATTGTGTGGAGAGTTTTATATCATCAACTTCTTTATCCGTATCATTTACAACGAGTACAGCTACTGCTGATTCATATTTCCTGCCCTTTGCGTTATTTACTGGCGAAGCTGAATTTACCAGAGCTGGCGTTTTTCCATTTACATAACACTCATCAACATCATTAAGCTGATCAATATCCACATGTTTTTATTCGATCGCGATACCAACGACAATTATTTAGTGTTAATATATGGACGGGAATGTTCGGCGACAATTCAGTTGAACCTCGTTTTCTTAAAAGAAGATTAACAGATGACTTGTAAGCTATTTTTTTAAGAAATGTATTGAATGTACTGTTGGAAGATGTCTCACACGTTACGGTTATTACTATATTAACAGTATAATATACAGTACAATATTAAAATATTGAAATATGATAAATGTGAACAAAAGGTTCAAATAAAATTTGTAAATTCTGTCACTGTATCGTATAATAGTATATTATTCAACGAGCGGTAATGTAGGCAATAACTCAGGCGGCTGATTTTGCAGCACGAGCCGCAGACGAGTGTTGTAATCATCCAAGTGAGTTATTTTGACTATCGCGAGTTGACAATTATACTTTATGCAAGACTAGTTAATTGGATTTCCACTATTCAATGTTACAATTTTTATAAAAATTGCGAATTAGTATTATGATTTTAAAAATTTATGACAGATATAATTTTGAGAAATGTATTTTATTTTCATTGCCACTCGATTGATTGTCCAATATTTTAATTGCATTAGTTATTAAGGTTTGGAGTAATGCAAATTCTCTTTTGTGATTGGGTACACAGGGTGGAGAAATGAGTTATAACTCAACACTTATGAAATATTTCATGTTGATGAATTACTTAGTAGTCGTAGATAAATTAAATTTATCCGACAGTTCCCGTTCAATAATCGCCAAATTTGCTGTGCCATAACAGTACTTAAATAGCTTGGTTGTCGTTTTTAATTTTTATAAAAATCTTACAACAGTTATAACCAACCCTACCAGTGGTAAAGTAGGTAGGTATACTTTTTAAGGTTAACCTTAAAACTTTAAATTCAGTAAATCTATCCCATCCAATTTTCTTTCTGGGTGTCATATGAAGATATTTGCAACATTATAATAAATCAAAAATATTGTTAAAACAGTATCGCTAAAGGTTTTGAGTTCCTCAAATCGCGAATAATAGATTATGTTCAATTTAAAACTCTATGAAAAAATCATTTATACAGGGGTTTTCAACGAAAAGTAACCACCCTCAGTATCTTTCAAAACAATTTTTTAGTTGAAAATCGCCAAGACATGTCAACAAAGGCAGTAAAGGGGACATCTTTTTACCTAAAATCCGGATGTCTATCATCAACCCCTTAGCCATCACAGCCACCCCTCTAAAATTTCAAATGGCACCATACTATGTGTGGCACATCGTTGGAAAGGTTATTTCATAAGCAATTATTCTACTATTTATTTTTTTATTCGCCTGAAATTGAGAAAAAAATTTAAAACTATATATTTTTTATTTCGGTTACGCTGCTGAATATAGCAATACCTAGATGCTTCTGTTTCATCTTCTGTTGTTTTCATCTGTCAGTTAACATTCAGTTCATTTTGAATACTATAAATGTGTCAACATGGTTTACATCACTGCCGAAAGAATCGAGATTGTGCGTTTTTATTTCAAAAATAACGACTGTGCACGAGCTGCAGAGCGTGCTTTCAATGAAATTCATCCTGATAAATTCATTCGCCATCAGTATGTTATAAAGCTGATGCAAAAATTCAAGGAAACTGGCTCAGTGACAAACAAAAAACATCAACCGGAAAGACGAAGACGACAATGATCGAAGACTACTAATTTGCAAAATTATGTCTAATAATCTATTGAAAAACGTGAACTTGTTGTACAATATCTATTTCAGCGATGAGTGTACGTTTTTTTTTAACGGAGAAGTCAACCGGCGTAACTATAGGTATTGGTCAGACACGAATCCGCATTTGATTAGGGAAACCCATACCCAATATCCACAGAAACTTAAAATTTGGGCAGGTATTCTAGGAGACCACATCGTTGGCCCGTTTTTTATAGACGGTAATTTGAATGGCGTTATTTACCTTGATCTTCTTGACACCACTGTTGATCCGCGTATAACAGAACTACTAGAAAATGACGAAAATTTGCTTGAAACGTACTAGTTTTCCAGCAAGATGGTACACCTCCTCACTATGTGGTTCCCGTTCGAGAATTTTTTAACAATCGGTTTCCTGGACGATAGATTGGAAGACGTGGTCCCATCGAATGACCGGCTAGATCACCCGACCTGTCTCCGTTGGATTATTTCTTATGGGGGCATTTGAAATCCAAAGCATATGCAACACAGCCGGCCAAAATCGAAGATCTTAGGCAGAGAATAACATAAGAATGTCGAAAATTGACACCGCAAGTTCTCGCAAATGTTCGTTCTCTCTTTCAAAGTCGTCTTATATAATAAGCAATATATATATATATATTGTTATAATACATTCTGGCCGAACAAATTAGCCCCAAGTTAGCATTGATATTTCGTTTAAATAGTCACATACAAAATCCAAGTCGGTTAATGTCAATATAAAAATTATTTAAATAAACCAAAAATGAATTAAATTAATTTCAATCTAATAAAAGTTTATACTACTTCAACTGCAATTTTAAATCTTTCAGATTTAGTAGATATTAGATATGTTACTTTATTAAATTTATGGGCGCCAGGTGACAAATTAAATAGAAAATTTGCCTCCAAAATCAATTTTAATTTATATAACCACGGTAGCTCGAGCATGAGACATAATTACCAAGGATAGTAGGTTCAAAAGGTTGGAAAAATTACTCACTTAAAATTGCGTTAATAAAATTGCCAACTTCAGATCGGTTTTAAGTAATGTCAAAAATAAAACTTGAAGTTATTACGTTTGGTTAACTTATTTGGTCTGGTATTCCCAATTATACAGGTAAAGCTTCACCAACTTGTTCTTTATCTCATGTCAACCGTAAGTTCAGTTGGATTGTAGATTAGTAAATTAGTACTACCTTTTCAATGAATCCCTCTTACAAATCTCTTGAACTTCACAGATGTGCTTACACTTGGTTTTATAATATCGCTGAACAGGCAACCTCCATAAAACAGCACAAAGTTGTACTTGCAGATGGGTCCATATCTTCTTGCAGCAGAATAAAATTCAAATTCATGTAAGTTGAATCTTTTAATTACAAGAAATTGTTTATAATATTCTTTTATATAAAAATTACAGCCTTTAACTGGGAAAAACTTATTTTATACAGATTTTGATAAATTTATAATCTTTTTCACTAATTGTTTTTTTATCAATTCTTATCAACAACCCCTAGGCAACCCCCAAGTTAAAAATAATATCAAAAGTGCTAAAATTAATCAATGAGACATGATCTATAAAATTACAATATAAATTTTAAAATGTATAAAATTTCACAGCCACTTTACGTCTTTTGCCCCCGAATACACTTACACATAAAACAAAATAGTATCTTCATTCTTCTATGAATCTTCTTTAAAATATCTGCATTTTCTAGTTTAAGTTTCAAAATTTATTCACATTAACTGCAACTTATTTCCTTCTTGTACTCCGATACACGCATCTCATCTTCAATCTCATTAATAACATGATGTTGACCCAAAATTCTTCTTTTCGTAGGTTTACCATCGAATAAGTGTTTCGCAGAGTTACTCAAACCAGAATAGTAGTCAACTGTATTAAGGCCTGCCCTAATTAATATTACAAAAAGAAAACCGACTCCCAAGACAAGACATCATGCACGAGTATCCTTTTTTAAAATGACTTTAGATAGAATAGCCAAATAAGATCCATCACAATATATATAGATATATTTATATATATATATACAGGGTGTCCCAAAACTCCTGGGACATAGAACTACCACGTATTCTAGAGGTTAAAAGAAGTCGATTGGACCCAACTTTGTCATATACCAAAACGTACCCTTTGCCCGTGAGAAGAGTTCAAAGTTTACTTAATAAATCACATTTTTGTATGCTGTTCAGAAACGTGTGAACCAATTTTAATGAAATTTGGTACATGGGCACTTCAAAGGAAGCCACTACTTTCAGTAACAAAAGAAACCCCAAGAAAATTGGAGAAGGGTTAAAACCACCCCCACCCCATGATAAATTTGTTCAGAATTTTTTTAAGGATAATGATACGATTCTATGTTTTTTTTAAGGTGAAGACTTATTCATTAGCTTCATTTTTTGACTCTTGTAAAAACTCCGTAATTCGTACAGTTTCGAAGAAAAAAAATTTTACCCTGTTTTAGTAAAACAAAGTGTTCTAGTAAAATATATAGAATAAGGCGTTCCTCTAAAATTCAAAATTATAAGTTGGCACAATATAAAGTATTATTTTGTTCAATATTTTATTTAAATTTTCTACACATGAAAACAGAAGAGAAATGTGATGAACAAAGTAACTAAAAATTTTATTTAACATAAATACTTTGAGGAGATGATGCAACGACTCTCAATCATTAAAATATCAAACTATTGTCTGTTTAGTGTCAACCTGTTGCCACGGCCCCTAAGGGGGTCACGCAATGTTTTCCTGTGAATCGCCGCCTATATGTTAGTTGCAATTAATTAGAACAGCAAATTGCAGTATAAAAGAATTTTAGATCTTATGTATTTTAAAAAGGCGTCAATAGTAAAATTACAATCAATAACATTTGTTTTTTTTAATTTGTGCGTTATTAAATCAGTAGAAACTCATTTCAAACATCACAAACTGGACCTTAGAGAAACTTTTCAACAATAGAGCACAGCTGTAGTCCAAGTATCATATGAAACTGCATTGGAAATTGCAAAACAGAGCAAACCCCATACAATCGGAGAAACTCTCATTAACCCCTGCATATTAAAGTCGATACAGTTCTTGGGGAAGCCATTTTGAAAAAATACGTCAAATATTTTTGTCGAATAACACAATTTAAGAGCGCCCTTCAGACATGTCCATATCTAAGAAAAGCAGGTTTTAAATTAAATTAAATTAAATTAAATATTCAACTTGATGAGTCAACAGATGTAAGTTTATGTTCTCAGTTGCTGGTCTTCATTAGATGTATTCATTCAGGTGACATCAAAGAGCGGTTGCTGCTTTGTATTTTACTGAAAAATACTACCAGAGATGATGATATTACGAGAAAGATAAGTAATTTCTTTGAAACTGAAGAGTTACAATGGAAAAGCGTATGTGGGGTTGTACCGGTGGAGCACCAGCCATAGTAGGATGTAAGTTGGGCTTTCAGACAAAGGTGAAAGAACTTGCTCCCTAAGCAAAACGCGTATGATTCACTGATTTGCTCTTGTCAGTAAGATTCATCAGAAGTCTCTGCAAGAAGTGCTCGACACTCGTCTGTTTAAAGAACTGTGCATGAACATGAATTCTGATCACGAGGCTCTTCTTTTCTAGACTGATGTACGTTTGTTATTAAAAGGAAATGTTTTTAGTCGCATCTTTGAGTTAAAAGATGAAATTAGATTGTTTCTGGAAATGAAAAAAAACCATGACCTTATTATGGCACAAATTTATATTTAAGCCTGGAAGAAAAGAGTTGCTTACCTATCAGACAAAACAACTTAGCTTTTAAACTTTAGAGCAAGGAAACGCACATAATCCAATTTAGAGACAATCTTGAGATATTTATATTAAAACTGGCGTCCGAAAGCAAATTTTAGAAATATTGCCATGTTTGAACATTTTGCAGTGAGGTAAAAAACTCTGAAAATAAAACTGAAAATGATCTAAAGGAAAAGAGATTGTTGTTCCTCTGCACATTGCATCTGCAATTTGGGGTATTAGAGCCTGTTCCAATTGATAAGGCGAGCATATTGCAGACAAAGAGGTCCCAAGTAAATTGAAACATAGTCCCACCTACCTGCTCATTGAATCGGTTTAAGCTGGCATTGTAGCCACTGACACCTGGCAAATAAACTTTGGGTAACATACAGATTACAACAGCCACTTTTTGCCGTTGAGCATTTTTTTTATTTCGCCTTATCAATTGGAACAGACTCTAGTTCCATATGCTTCTACATATCGATATCTCTGTTAGAGTGGATTTTCAACTCTACTTTATATCAAGACAAAGGCAAGATATAGATTAGATGTTGAAGGCAACATGAGGTTGGCTTTAGCAAAAACCCAGCCAAAAATATTAAAACTTTCCACCCACTCAGAAATCGCATTTAAACGTATCATTAAAAATTTGTTAACATTCTTAGTAACATATTTTCTTAAAAATATGTTTTATTAGTAATCTTTATTGTAAAAAAGCTTTCGTCGCGAATTACTTGGACTATCTTAGAAGGGGTTGCGACTCGAAAAAAGTTGGCAACCGCTGGTTTAGTGAAATTTGATGAAGCAAAATAATTTATGAAATACATATTTCTGGTACTTTTTGATAGTTGCGGCATAAATAATTACATTGCTTTTACATTTTTTATTTACTAAAACTGGCCGACAATTCGTTACCGCCTTGTCGATACGCAGATAATATAAGCACTGTCTTCGTTTAAACAAAGTGTATTGCAAAAAATAGACGTTATTTAGTATTTGCCAATTGTTAGCTTTATTATGTGTTTTTATGACAGTTGGAGTCACTAAAACAATTTTACCATAGCAGAGATGAAGGCTGAATTTTGCTAAGAATTAGTTTGCTGATACCATTATTATTCATAACAATTTAATGTATGGAATTATCATTTATATTTTTCGGTAAACATTAAATTGAAATGTTCCATCAAAGTACATCGCTACAACTGTGATAGTAAAACATTTCCAATGTTTTTGTTCCCTCGTCTTTACCGTCAAAGGGTTTGGATTGATATATACGATTACATAAATAAGTTAATACTTTTTTTGTATAATATTGATTTGACGATGGTTTCAACGACAAGCTTGTTGAAGGTAATGTTATTTTTTAACTTTACATTAAGCATTGCTCAAGCTAAAAGAAAGCGATAAGGTTTGAATGTGATCAAACAGATGATGTGGTTCTATAACCGAAAAAGTATATAGGTACAGGGTTTTTCAACGAAAAGTAGCCACCCTCAGTATCTTTCCAAACAATTTTTTAGTTGAAAATCGCCAAGAGGCAAGACATGTCAACAAAGACAGTAAAGGGGACATCTTTTTACCTAAAATCCGGACGTCTGTCATCAACCCCTTAGCCGCCACAGCCACCTACTCTAAAATTTCAAATGGCACCATACCATGTGTGGCACATCGTTGGAAAGGTTATTTCATAGCGAATTCATTCTACTATTTATTTTTTTATTCGCCTGAAATTGAGACATAAAAGAATTAAAAGCTATATTTTCAAAAGCGATGGGCCTTTAAGGCCTGTAAAAGCTTCATATACAGGGTGTCCCAAAACTCCTGGGACATAGAGCTACCACGTATTCTAGAGGTCAAAAGAAGTCGATTGGACCCAACTTTGTCATATACCAAAATGTACCGTATGCCCGTGATAGGAGTTCAAAGTTTACTTAAAAAATCACATTTTTGTATGCTGTTCAGAAACGTGTGAACCAATTTTAATGAAATTTGGTACCTGGGCACTTCAAAGGAAGCCACTACTTTTAGTAACGAAAGAAACCCAAAGAAAATTGGAGAAGGGTTAAAACACCCCCACCCCCTGATAAATTTGTTCAGAATTTTTTTAAGGATGATGATACGATTCTATGTTTTTTTTAAGGTGAAGACTTATTCATTGGCTTCATTTTGTGACTCTTGTAAAAACTCAGTAATTCGTATAGTTTCGAAGAAAAAAAAATGTTTACTCAAACACTGATAACCGATATTGTTATTGCAGGTTTAATTGTATTACAAAATTTAGTTGGCCGTAGACCCAAAAATAGAACAAATTGTGATAATTTTGATAGGAAACAAATTCATAATCATCTCAGTTGATTGTTGACAGTAAACTTTTCAATAATTGTTCACTGTTTGTTGCTTTTGTATTCTTTTTTGTTATTGTAACCATCGTTGCTGCTTTAATTGTTGTTGTTGTTGCTGCTGTTATTTTTGCCGCTATCAAATATGGATTTCCCTTTCAATGAGCAGACCGACATGTTATTAGTTCTTGGATACTGTCAAGGTAACTGCCCCGAGAGTGTCCGCGTGTATCAAGAGAGATATCCAAATCGAAGAATTCCAAATCACAAAACTTTTGCTCGTATCGAATGTCGTCTTCGAGAAACAGAAAGTTTGCAGCCAGCCAGATTTAACACTGGAAGACCTCGACAAGCCCGAATACCCATTGTGGAAGAAGCAGTTCTTCAAAGGATTGATAACAATCCTGAGATCAGTACCAGAATATTGCAACGTGAAACTGGGATTCCAAAAAGCACTGTAAGTCTGATCCTTGCCGATCAATCAATTCGTCCTTTTCACATCCAGCCAGTTCAAGAATTATTGCCACTTGACCACGAATCACGTTTTAATTTTGCAGAAATTATTCGGGAGCGCAGAGTAGTCGACGATGGATTCCACACTAATATCTTGTTTACTGATGAGTCTTGTTTTACGCGTCGTGGCATGACAAACCTACACAATGAACATATTTATGCAGATGAAAATCCACATGCTGTTAAAGCTAGACACTATCAACGAGAATTTAAAATTTATGTCTGGGTCGGAATTATCGACAATTTTTTGGTTGGACCGTTCCGATTGCCTGATCGTCTGGATGGCGCTAGTTACCTTCTCTTTCTCCAAGAAACCTTGCCAGAGTTATTAGAAGACTTGCCCCTTAATTTGCGTCAAAACATGTTTTTATGCACGACGGTGCACCACCTCATTTTGCACGTGCCGTAAGAGAATATCTAAATGAACAATTTGCTGGTAGATGGATTGGTAGGGGACAAGAAGTACCCATTCAATGGCCACCGCGGTCTCCAGATTTAAATCCTTGTGACTTCTTCATATGGGGAGCGTTAAAAACAAAAGTATACGAGGTACAAATTAATAATGCTGAACAACTGTGGGACAGAATTCAAAATGGTGTAAACGCACTACGAGAAAACGACGATGTTTTAAGAAGGGTGCAATTCAATTTTTTACGTCGTGTTGACCTCTGCATCAATGAAGGTGGAGGTCACATTGAACATTTGTTGTAAAAAAGTTTTATTTTTGTGTCTATGGCCAACTAAATTTTGTAATACAATTAAACCTGCAATAATAATATCGGTTATCAGTGTTTGAGTAAATATTTTTTTTATTCGAAACTATACGAATTACGGAGTTTTTACAAGAGTCAAAAAATGAAGCTAATGAATAAGTCTTCACCTTAAAAAAAACATAGAATCGTATCATCATCCTTAAAAAAATTCTGAACAAATATATCAGGGGTGGGGGTGGTTTTAACCCTTCTCCAATTTTCTTTGGGCTTCTTTCATTACTGAAAGTAGTGGCTTCCTTTGAGGTGCTCAGGTACCAAATTTCATTAAAATTGGTTCACACGTTTCTGAACAGCATACAAAAATGTGATTTTTTAAGTAAACTTTGAACTCCTCTCACGGGCAAACGGTACATTTTGGTATACGATAAAGTTGGGTCCAATCGACTTCTTTTGACCTCTAGAATACGTGGTAGCTCTATGTCCCAGGAGTTTTGGGACACCCTGTATATTTGAGAAAATAATCAGAGATGGTCTAGTGAATAGAACGATATAAAAACCATGAAGTGGTAGGCTATGCAGATGACATGACCATAGTAGCTATAAATGAAAAAGAGCTGAAGAAAACAACGAGAAGAATGATAGAAGCGGCGTACAAGATGAGATTACAATTAAACTAAAGGAAAAGCAAAATGACGAGAATAGGAGAAGCTGAAGATACAAAGACAAAATTAGAAGTGGGTACACAACTGAGAAAAATGAAATTTGCATAAGTTGATGAGTTTGTTTACTAGAGAGTAAGAAAATTAAGCAAACCTGAAGAAGGCTAAGCAAAGCAAACAGATGTGTACCTAATAAATACAAAGATAAGAATGTACACGACAATAATGAAATCAACAGCAATATACCACTGCAAAAGATGAATTCACAAGAAACATTTATAATACAGGAAAGAAAAATGATTACAAAAATAATGGGAGAAAAGAAAATTGAAGATCGATATGTAAGGACAAATGAAGGGATATATTATATCAATTGTTAAATTTAAGTTTTAAAATGTTTTCTAAGTAGTGTGATTGCTTTATATATTGTTGTATGTCTCCCGCTTTTTGTTATGTGTTTACAGTCCTCAATTGTGATATGAATGTTAAGTTAAAATGTTGTGTAAATATGTTTTTGATATGTATGTACCTGTAAATATGTTTTTTTGATATTACCCAGTTATTCAATAATCATGTACGATTAAACGAAATAAACTACTACTTCAAAAATATCTAGGAGGCAACGATTAATATGATAATAAAATCAGGAAGACTGCAGTTGCTGGACCATATATAAAGTATGGCAGAGGATAGGGCAATAAAGAAAAAAGCTTGGAGAGTACCAGAATACAAAAAAAAGAGGAAAACCAGGAAGAAGGCGACAGGAGGCTTTTTGACAGCTTTAATAGGAAACGATATAAAGGAGTAGCAGAACTAAGCCAAAACGGAAACCTATGGAAAAGAATAACAAAGCTGTGGGCCTAAAAGGGCCATTAAAAATACATTATTGCATAATAATTTGGACATTGAAAATATCAATTTAGAAGTAACCAGAGTTGTTCAGTACAGAAGCCTTTGGTAAAGAAGAGATGTTACTAATGAAGCTTTATTTTAAAGCAAAAACGAAGCAACATCCGTCTAAAAGCCTTAGTACAAATTAAGCAAATGCCACTTTTTAATTTAAAAAAAGGAACACAGCACCTATACTGTGACACATTTCTGAAGTAAAGAGGCATTATGAATATGATATTGCAAGCTAATTATATCAATCAAAAAAACTTTTTCTTCAAATAATTTTCTAGATTGTGTATTGCGAGATATTTTGATAAAATTGTAAAAATGCGTATAATAAACTCATTATTTTGATAAAGCTTATTTTGTAATTTAATTGGTAAAACTAGTTAAGATATTTTTACTTGTATCTCCATAGCAGACACCGTTACAGCGGCTAAAATAGTCAGTCTCGTTGGCGTTCGTTACAGTACATTTGCATACTGGTGGCATGGGAAAGTAAATAATCGTATTAAAAAGTCTAGTCACTTACTACTCTGGTGCAAATTCAGTATCTACAGTATCTTGTCGTTTTCTGGCCCCACTGTGGTCTAAAATGGGAGGAGAAATGTAATTCTTTTGGTTCTGAATTGGCGACTGCTGGATTAAGGGAGACGTTTGAGCTTGAACCGTCTGAATTTTTTGAGGTGTAGACGTGCTGATCAATTTTACATTTTGCTGCAATAAGTTCTAATTTAACAGTGATTGGATTTACGTAAAATAACTCTCACCATTTGTGAAGGAGCAATTCGAATAGTTTTCTGAATAAATTGCCCGTCAGGTGATGTTCGTGCGTATCTGAAAGTACCCATCGGAACTGCTTCTGAAAATAATATCTTAGTAATCAAACTATACCTGGGAGTTTTAGCTAACTAACTAACCATAAAATGATATAAATTTCAGCTTATGCATAATGTTATATTTCAGTGGCAAACTTCAAAATGTTAGGTTAGAAGCATAACAAACAACACCAATTGTTTAGTTTTTTCCTACTTACTTGTAAGTAATTTTGAAGCGGTGCTTAATTTTAAAACTGGGGACGCTGTCGTGTTCATCGCCTGGAAACAGAAAACAGAGCAAATAAATTTAAATATTTAACATCACGTTTTTGGTTGAACTACTCACTAAAATGTACAGGTTAGGATTTAGGAAATATGGACATCTATCTAAAATATTTCGAACTCTTTGATAGATACCGAGTATGTATTAAATGTTTTTCGGATTTCTTTATGCCCTTGATTATATTCATGTACTTTAAGATACGTGATAGTAATTTGTTTTGTACATAGACAAAAAGAATAATGAAAAACTGGTGCTCATCTGTTTGTTTTATGTATTTCAATCTTTCATTTGTTTTTTTCCATTGATGTTGAATAAACCGATGCTCATCTATTGACAATTTTAGGATGTTTAATTATTTCTTGAAGTGAATGAAAACCAGAATATAAGTTGATCGTCAGTTCTAAAAGAAAAAAACTTTAGTGTGTTAACGCAAAAAGCAACTGTTAGAATTATAATTATCAAATAACCAAAATTTGGAAATCCATACCACGCACTAATTTGAAATTGTGCAATATTTTTATCGAGGCACAATTCTTAAAAGCACAGAAATAAAGTTAATTACTTCTAGATAACCCGTTAATTGATAAAAAAAATGATATATTCGGGGACATTTTGTAAAATTAATGAATTATTAGTTTATTAATGGGCTTTTTCAGGCGCAGTGGCGTACATGAAACGTTTAAAACACAATCCAAATGAAAACCATTGTTTTCCAGCACTATATTAACAAAAAATTAAAGACTAGGCGAACCCGTGGGTTACGCAACTTACACATTTTGGTAGATTTTTTTAAAATATTTATGACAAGCTTTGCGGAGATTTTAGATGCGCAGTTACTAAAGTAGAAATAATAATAATAATACACCATTTTTTTATAATAAGAAACTACATATTTTTTCTTTTTCATTTAATATTCTGTATTATACTTTTTATTGGGTCACTCTGTATTTGTGTTTATGTCTACATTCTACCAAGCGCACCTGCACATTTTTTATTTTCATCTCAGGTTCTGCATATCTTTAATTTTTTTTTTGTCTCTTTGAAATACCAATGCAGGTGGTTTTAGTATAAAGTTGCTGAAGAGGGTGCGAAGAATAATATTTATACAAATTTTACGTTCAAGTAGGCACAAACACATATTCAGACGAGATGCGGCGGTTAAAACGTTTGCAGTTTATAATATAGAGATTACTAGTGAATGTGTATTTACGAAACGACCTACCGTAAAAATGTATTTTGGGATTTTCTACGAAAATATTCTCAAAACTATAAATGTCTAACTAAAACATGTATGTTTTGGAAAAATATAGTTGGCTGGGAATCAACAAATATGCCAAACGTAAATCGTTGCTGCCCTAATTTTGCAGCTTTTTTTTTGTTTGGCTCTGGAAACAATTCCTTTATTCGTGGGAGTATTGGTTGTAGAAAACATTTTATTATATTCAATATTAAGAAAAAGCGCACATTTTTATAAAAATTTTTGTTTTGTTCCATTTTCCATTTACGAATATTAGGACGCATTCTTGATTTAGTGGTCACGCCACCGACCTTGGCGACATAAATTTGCATAACTAAAATGATAAAAACCATGTTGCATGTATGTTGAGGTGTGCTATTGAGCTATTGATAACTAACTAACTTTGCTGACCAAAATATCACACTCAGTTACAAAGAATTTCTGACAACTAAATAGGAGCAATTTAGATATTTTATTACTATGACCTTTTTCAGTGGCGTACATCACGGAAATCTAATTTAGTGTCCTGTCATCTGTCAAGCAAAAGGTTAAATGACCACTGACCAAAATATCACACTCAGTTACAAAGAATTTCTGACAACTAAATAGGAGCAATTTAGATATTTTATTACTAAGACCTTTTTCAGTGGCGTACATCACGGAAATCTAATTTAGTGTCCTGTCATCTGTCGAGCAAAAGGTTAAATGACCAACTATAATTAATTGAATGTACCTGCACGAATTTCAAAGTTTTGCAAAGTAATTGTGAACATCATGTACATAACTTTTTGCATTTGACAGGACTAAATTAGACTTGTGCGATGTACGGTCCTGAAAATTGTCATAGTAATACGATATCTAAATTACCCCTATTTAGTTGTCAGAAATGAAAACAACTGTAGTTGAATATTGCGATATCGGAATGTTAACTAGATTTCAAACGAACGATTTAAAACGGTTTCGTAAACTGCGGTAAGGCCGGCCTCAGTGGTCTAGTGGTTAGCGCGTTTGCCTTTAGATCCGAGGGACGCGGGTTCAAACCTGGCTGAGGTCGGCGAGATTTTTCTAGCGGGGAAAAATCTGAAAATGCGCCTTCTGTCGGATAAGAAGTAAAGCCGTAGGTCCCATGCCACTGCGATGTGTGACACGTTAAAAATCAATACTGGAGTTGGAATTACAGATAGGCAAAATTCTTAGTCAGGGTGTACAATGGGCCAAATGTGGCCTAAGTGCTTAGAGATGCTTGGAAAACCGCGTCCTAGATCTCGCTCTTTCAAAGCAAGCAAGCAAGCAAGCAAACTGCGGTAAGGAGTACGCTGACTTAGACTGTGTTAATTTTTAGCGAATATGGCACTCCTGTTTGTATTGCATTATTGTTTAATGAGTGGTAAAAGTTAATTTTTAAGCTACGTATACATTTGCAACAGGACCCCGTAACGTAACCCAGTAACGCAACAAACGTAACCCAGTAACGCAACAAACGTAACCCAGTAACGCAACAAAGTCACACTACGATACCGCAAAATTTCAATTCAACCTGCTCCGGATGCCGATGGGTAATCGTTTTGTAAACATTTTTTGTTTTAAATCTTGAAACGCGGATGTTACGATGTTATATTTTCTCCACGTTATTGTATGGTGTAGAAGGCATGGATCTTGAAACAAGCAAACAAAAATATCGAGGCTTTCGAGATGTGGTGCTATAGAAGAATGTGGAAAATAGCATGGACGGAAAGAGTAACTAATAAAGAAGTACGGCAGAAAAAGGAGTGTGAGATAGTAAAACCAATTAAAGATGAAAATTGGAATATTTAGGTAGGGAGAGAAAAACATCTGTCGCTGAGGCTTACAATGCAAGGGAAGATTAGAGGAACGATACGCGTAGATCGAGAAAGAATTTCCTGGTTGCGTAATCCAAGAGAGTGATATGGCTATAGTTCAAATGAGTTGTTTAGAGCTGCTGTTAATAAAGTAAAAATTGCTGGTTTCCAACCTCCGATGGGAGATGGAGCTGTAAGAATAAGAAATGTTCTTTAATGTTTCGTTGGAAAACCGACAAATTGTAGAACATCTTGCGCTGTGAACCATCAAGCTTCGAATTTTGCAACAGAACGATCTATCTAGTCGAGTGTCACAAAATCATCAAACGTCACATATTTGCGGAACAAAATTTGGTATGTACCGTACCAGTCGTGGTAGCCTAACATCGTTTTGTAAATACTTATTCTTTGACGTTTTGTAAAAATAACCGCCAAACTGTGGAACTCTACGCTGTTGCGTTACGAGGTTCTGTCGCGAGTGCTCTTGAAGTAGTCGCCACACCAGCGATGCTAGCGATTTACACTAGTGGAATTAATTCTGGACACTTTTAATGAAAATTTGCACCATTGATATTTGGGCAGGAAATTTAAATTTTCCTACACCAAATTGATACTGTAGTATTTTTATTGTAATCTATAATGTTTCTACTTATTATTTCCACATAATTTGTTTTGTAAGGTTTTGACATTTTTAATAAAAAAAATTACAAACTGTACATTACATACATAATACACCACCCAATTTTCGAGTTGACATTTTTGTTCCTAGCTACACAAAAAGTTGCGTGATTTAAATCAGCCAATCACAGGACGCGTGGGTTCGTTGTAATAATCAATGAGCAGCCGGCCTCGGTGGTCCAGTGGTTAGTGCATTTGCCTTTAGATCCGAAGACGCGGATCGAACCTGGCTGAGGTCGGCGAGATTTTTCTAGCGGGAAAAAATCTGAAAATGCGCCTGTTGGATAAGAAGTAAAGCCGTAGGTCCCGTGCCACTGTGATGTGTGACACGTTAAAAATCACTACTGGAATTGGAATTACCCCAGATAGGCAAAATTCTTAGTTAGTCTACAATGGGCCAAATGTGGCCTAAGTGCATAGAGATGCTTAGAAAACCGCGTCCTAGATCTCGCTCTTTCAAATCATCATCAACCAATGAGCAAGGCCTTGCCGGTCTTTATAAACAGTTGCATCATTATTTTAGTCAAGTATTATGTTTTTTCAGGTGAGGACCGTAGTAAAGTGATTAAACGTGTGAATAACGACTAAAATGGCTCCAAATTCCTCGAAACGTGTTGATTGGTCACCTGGAAAGAGAGCCAAAGCCATTGCCCTTCGTGAAGAAGGGTACACCTATGAGGAAATTGCGAAAAGGTTGGGTGATGGGGCAACAAAGTCAGGAGGAAGGAAACTGCATAAGGGCTGCGAACACTGGATCGACGAAATCAGCTCCAAGAACTGGAAGAAAACCTAAGGTAACAGATCAAGATGTGCGCAGAATCTGACGCCTGGACTTGCAGGACCGTCGAAGATCTGCAAGAGACATCGATAACATCATAAGAACATCTGGGGTCCAAGTTTGTGACAGAACTGTTCGAAAAAAACTTTGTCAAAATGGATTTCGAGCGAGAACCCCAATAAAGAAGCCGTATCTGAACCAGAAGCAGAGGCAGAAACGCATCGATTGGGCTCTGCTACACAAGAAGTGGACGGAAGAAGACTGGGGCAAGGTTATTTGGAGCGACGAGACCAAAATTAGTATCTTTGGCAGTGATGGGGTGAAGTTTGTTCGACGCCGACCCGGGGAGGATCTTTTCCCCCAGTATACCACGGCCACTACGAAGCACCCAGTCAGTTTGATGGTATGGTGTGGCGCAGCATGGCTAGCTATGGTGTTGGACGGCTGGCTGTCATTGAGGGCAATATCAATACAAAAAAGTACCAAGAAGCAGTGCTAGAGGCGAAACTGTTACCTACAATCCAGGATTTGTACGAAGAAGACGCACAAAAGTGCATCTATTGTCAAGGCTGAAAGTTATGGTATCAAGAAGAAACACAAGCAACAAGAGAGAGCTGATCGAGGCCATCATCCACGCCTGGTACCACGTGATTACACCTGAAGATCTGCGACGTCTGGCGTACTCGATACCTCGACGAATCGAAGCTGTTCTAAAAAACAAAGGATATCCAACGAAATATTAATTGTTATTTATGTACTTCTCTTGAGTTAAAATTATGATTTTTTTTGTATATTAAAACTGTGTCTATAAACCGTTTTTTATTTAATTTTTTTTATAAATGACGCCTTAAAATTATGAAGCAATGATAGAAGTAAAACCTACTTTCATTAAAATACAAAAAATAAGTGATTATAAAGTTAAAATGGTGAATAAATGCGAAATGTTAAAGAAATTCTAAGTGTCCAGAATTAATTCCACTAGTGTACAAATGCATATAAAAAAATTATATGCAATCCAAGGTACACCCATCAGTTCATTAATATATCGTATTTAAACTAACTACTATACACCCATAACGAGCAACATTATATATAAGGTTTACAAAAACAACTTGTTGAATTATAATAAGCAAACAAATGAAAACCAGTAGAGTTCCCAATCCATAAAGGAAAGTCGGTTAGGTTTGTATAACACCTGCAACCCTTTCAAACCAACATCTGTTGCATTTGCTTAAGCTACGGTACGCGGCTTGTATTAGGTATATTTTTTCGCTGATAGCGTTTCCAACGGGCTTAGATCTATCAATACTTGGACATTTTTAAACTGCTCAAAACTCGTAACCAACCCAAGGGTAATGGCAATCAGTAGCTTTGCAAAGATATTGATTGCAAGATAACCTTATATTTCTGAAATGATATTCTGCCACAAAGGATTGTATGATTTTTCACGTAATAAGCGTAATTAATTTCAATACCAAATGTACCTACACAAGCCGCTTTAAACGTTCAATTTCCGGGCCACTATACGCACCTACACGTTTGATCATTAATCACTTATAACATGTTCTTAAAAGTACGATAAATACTTGACATGCAAACAGTAACTTATTCTACTACACAATTTTATAAAAATAATCGTTCGCACATAAAGGTGGCTTTATTTTAAAGCGGAAGCGATTTGTGGCGAAGTAAAACTAAAAGGCTTACAAAGACATTGTTCAAATATACCTTAAAGAGATATTTTATTTCATTAAAAATTTCACATACGTGTGCTGTAAACATACTTCTATATAATGCAAATGAAATTAAGTGTATATAAGATATTTTGTATATCTTGTAGGCGGCCGTGGGCTATGCCGAAGGTCCTGGGTTCAATTCCCAGTACCGGAACATCGGATTTTTAACCGCCTTTCTCCCTCGCAAGGCAATGGCAAATCAGCGAGGTATTCTGTCTAGTATATTTACTCTGGAGTAGAAGTGATTACACTTCCCGTGGTTCGGAGCCCACGTTAAGCTGTCGGTCTTTTATGTCTGTGGTACTTTAGATGCGCAAAACAGGCATAGGAGAGAAGATCGCTACGTCTCGTAAGAGATAAAGCACTCGAAGAAGAAGAAATTTTGTAAAAGGATCTTCGGGATATTGGTTAACATTTCAAAATAACTTAAAAATGTTTATTAATTCTTAAAATATCCATAGTAATACGCATAATCCTCATATGTGGCAGTAATTTCTGAATATCTACAACGCATTCAAAATTAGAAATTTTTTTAAATATTATAGTGTCTAGGACCTAATAAATTAGACTTCATACATGCTAGTTAATATACATGATATTGTAATTTACAGTTGTTTAAAAATATCTTCACAAAAATTCAAAATGGAAATTTTAAAGATATTCCTAAATAATTAATTGGCTTTCGAAATATTATAGACGCAATTCTGACTGTTTGATCAGTAGCGGATCCAGGTGATATTCTCGGGGAGGGGTAAAAATAATTATAGCTAATGAAATTTAATTATATCTATTTGATTTCACAGAAATAGGAACATACGAAATTAAATATTTTATTTTAGATTTAAAAAAAGCCGAATTCTCAGGGCTCGGGGAGGGGGGTGTAATTACCCCCATTATCCTCTCCTTGTATCCGCGCCCGTGTTTGATATCTTGGATATTATGTTGATGAACTGCATAATTTAAGCGAACTTTTCAAGATAATATAATATTCAAAATCAATAAGTTAACCAATCAATCGTATTAAGAATATTTAATGCTTTGTAATTTTAAATGGTATCGGTTTAATTTTGTATCTCGTAATTCTAAAATTATAAAACAATGTTCTCGAGTTTTCACTTATACAAACTGTAGCACAAGATTTTGTGTTCGTACGTAACTTTTATTTTGTAGCAACTTTTAAAATAAACTTCTAAATTTAATTATACTGTAATTTCTATTATGCAGCTAATAAATATTTTTATTATGTAGTACGAAAGGATAAAAACGTTTTAAAGTTTAATTAAAACTCTATATTCGGTAGTATTAACAAACTTGATAAACATATGGGTACATAGTTTTATCTAACTACTATTCCTGTTATAATATATACAATATTATATAAAAAATACCCATAAAATGTAAACTTCATAGATGGCGGTAATTTTTAAATGCTTACCGAGTGAAGCGATACTCTTAAATTATGCTACCTACAACGGTTAGCGAAACGTTAGCCTCAATCAATCCTACGACGACGAGGTGCAAACCCGAAGAGATTACTTTATTAGACACAAACCGGGGAAGCCTGAAGCTTCACACCTATAGGGTATTTAAAATTAAGAGTATATTTTAAATACAGTAAACTCGGATATAAAGACATCGGTTATTGCGACAACTTGGTTATAACGGCATGTAATGACAGGTCCCTGCAGTATTCCATAAGACTCTATGACAATTTAACTCCGCTATACCGACAATGTTTATAACGATAATATTTTCAGCTATTATTAGCTCTGCAACTTAGCAGTTAGAAATTTAATTGGAAGTATGTACTTGACACTTTTTTGTGACCATTTAACATCACTTAATCACATACGTACATCAGCTGCTGCACGGCTGCAATTTTGACATATTGGATATCCTACCTTGCGATGTGCCGTTTGAGGCATACGTGTCCGTTGATAACATTGTGACAAGCAAATTGCTAGATAAACAAATGGCCAAATCGTAGAACTGTAAAAAAATCCGGTTAACGATGAGGATACCGAAGATGAGCACTTGAAGATAGAGAACTGCCGCCTCGGAATCTATAAGGAGTGTTTTGACAAAACTTGCAATGTAAGGAAAACGTTGGAAAGACTTTATTGGAAGCGCTTAGTGCGAAAAACAAAAATATGAGTTTTTGTGAATCTGTAAATATTGAGTAACCATTAATTTTTTTCCCATGCATTCATACTACCTCCCCCCGAACCGCGTTCGCATTAATTCGAGGGGGGGCCCCTTACATCCTAACCGTACATGCTACATGCACCCTAAACTTAACCAAGTGAAATGCGGTCGCCTCAGCCGGGGTTCGACCGCGCGGCTGATCGGACCGCATTTCACTGTGACCTCGACTGACGCGTATTCGTGTTGCCACATCAAGGAACCAAGATTAACTATTAATTAAGGAATTGTGTTGTTACTTTCTGAAAACGTTTATGCACGTAATTATGTTTAAGTTTTGAATTAAATACTTAATCTTTCAGATGTTTTTAACAATAAACAAGAATTAGATACATTTTCTGTTATAACGACAATTTGGTTATAATGACAAAATTTTGCAGTCCATTCAATGTTGTTATCTTCTAGTTTCACTGTATTTAACACCTGAAGTGTAATAAATTAGACCACATTCTGACATTGAATACTTTATTAAAATCTGAGTATATAATGAAAAATCGCCCGCCATGTATATAGATATTAAGATCTTTTACTTTTATATGCATTAATTCGAACTTTCATAATTATATGATTATTAAACGAAGTCCATTGTTCATTTATCAATTCTTGAATGTTTGACAGTTCATATCTCTTTTTCAATTTTATTATTATGTAGTTTCGCATAATAAATATTTTGATTATACTGTTAAAACGAGGTCTAGGATATAGTGTCGAATGTCCACAACGCCGAATCGTATTTCAAAGGTCCCCAACGCCCAACGTTTCCAAAACGTTAGGGTACTTTGCCGAATGTGCTCACAATGCCCATTGTTGGTGAGGGACACTTCGCCGAAAGTGTCCACAACGCCGAAAAGTATTAGGTAGTATTCACAAGTGCCGATGGTTCCCGATTAACTGTAGTTTGTGTAAAATCTCCAAAATACAGAAGTCTGATTAACACTCGATAGACACTTTGTCGAATATGCCCACAACGCCGAATGCTCGTAATAGACGCCGAATGTGTTAGTAATGCGGACGATGCTGATGAGTAGCGATGTGCGTGATGTGTGTATAAAATTTATTCTGAAAAATACAGCATAAATGTAAATTGCGAAATGCTAGTAAGGTGGACTATATACTACAAATGTGCCACCTACCCCTTTAGTTGTATGCACGAGGAGGAAATAAAGCAGCTTGTCACTTTTCTAATATTTTCGTAAAACTTCTGCGTCACTCATTATTTATTAGTTATTCGGTGTTATCATTGCATGTGGCCTCAGTTAGATGGAGCTCCAGCCCACTGGGGGCTTCAAACTAGGGATTGGTTAAACCAAAACTTTCCAATTTTTTTTTATTAATTTGTTAACTGGTTCAGCACCCAAGGTGCTATTTACAGTAGTTTTTGATAAAAATACATATTATGAATTGCGAAGAGGTCAGCAAAGGCTCCTCAGTAGCTAAATGTTGATGTGTTCATTCTTATTGCTGCTTAGATTAGTTTTTGTTGAGAGCAAGTTTTATCATTGGTTAATCACTATCTTCGGTTAGCGGATAAACATCGTGGGGAAGTTTTCGTTTCAGTCTTCTGTGAATGTTCCTCTTTCCCAATTTGAAATACAACGCATTTTGGCAATTGTTTATATTACGTAAACATTTTTTGGTGGTTTTCTTAATATGTTCTGTTATGAGGGGGATACCCAGTTCATTATGAATTTGCTGATTACGAATACACCATTGTGCGTTAATAGCAATGCGTAACACTTTGTTTTGAAAGGTTTGGATTTTTTTAATATTTGTTTTACTAGTATTACACCATATTTCAGATACATACATTATGATCGGTCTCAATAAGGATGTATATAATAATACTGAACGCTGCACTCGTAATTAAAGGGTATAACATTGTTAATCGGTTTAATTTATTATTTATATGCACAACCCACTTTAATTTAGTGTCCAGGAAAACTCCAAGATATTTCACAGCTTTATCTTTATCATTCCATAGGATCTGTTGACCGTTAATAGTAAAATTACGTGGGATAGGTAGCTTTCGTAGAGTAAACACTTTAATTTCGCACTTGCTGGGATTTATTGTAATATTCCATTTCTTGTACCAATTACATAATTCGTTGATGTTTTCTTGGAGCGATGTCACTGCGAGATTAAGGTCACAGTTTTGAGTGAGTATGGCTGTGTCGTCTGCATATAAGCCAATAGTACAGCTGACTGCCTCTTCTATGTCGTGGATGAAGATGTTAAAGAGAGCGGGTCCTAAAATCGAGCCCTGAGGAACTCCCGCCTTTATAGCTCTTACGCTCGAGTAGGTGGCATTGATTTTAATTTGAAATGTTCTGTGTTGTAGAAACGATGCTATTGCTGCAACTAAATAGGGAGGGATCGTGTTTAGTAGAATTAGTTTATGTAGAAGTCCGGCAATCCATACTTTATCGAAGGCTTGAGCGATGTCAAAAAAAGCTACGGCAGTATACTGTTTTTTTTTTCAAAACCGTTTTCTATGATTTCTGTTAATATCTTCAGCTAATGGATTGCAGAATGTTTGGCTCTAAAACCGAACTGAGAGGTTGGCAGTATGTTGTGATCTACTAATATTTTATTGAGTCGACAGTGTATGATCTTTTCCAGCAGTTTGGATAACGTACATAGAAGGCTGATTGATCTATAACTGCCAATACTCTTTGCGTTTTTATTGGGTTTCTTCAATCGCAGACTGCTAGAAGTAAACGGTAAACTTTCCAAAGCGGTGGATCGGGCGCAATGCTCCGATATCATGGCCCGCAAGAAGTCCCGACCTAAATGTCCTAGATTTTTTCTTTTGGGGCATTTTAAAAGCTCTTGCTTATGAACTAGAAATTGAAACCGAAGAACAACTTATTGAACGGATAAATAATGCAGTTAGAGAAATAAAAAATCGTAACATGATGCAAAATCTAATACCAAACATTATTACTCGGTGTACCAAATGTTTAGAAGTTGCAGGTGTTCATTTTGAACAGCTATTGTAACCAAAAAAGGAGTTAAATTTAAATAAAATTCAATCTTGAGTAGTAAATTATTTCAATAATTTTGCAGGATATCCAGGAAAAACATAAACACATACTTGATTTAATTGCAGATTCACAAACATATACGATCAAGCGTAACTAAATGCATGTCTCTTAGCTTTAAATTGTACAGCGTTGCCAAATTAAAAATCCTTTAAAAGCTTATAATTTAAAGACTTCGTCTAAGGCAAAATTGGTGTTAAAGAGTTTTTTGCTTGTTTTTCAACGTATAATTGCGTGGTGTAATTATTAGCCGCACGTTTTAATACACCCTGTATAGTCCACTTTACTAGCATTTCGCAATTTACATTTATGCTGTATTTTTCAGAATAACTTTTATACACACATGTATCTATGTCTATCAGTCTAAACTGCACATTCGGCGTCTAGTACGAGCATGTGGACCTTTGAAATACGATTCGGGGTTGTGGGCATTCGACAAAGTGTCCAGACCTCTTACAACGTGATTTACAAGAAATATAAAAACACGGGTTGAGTATTTCAAAATATATACAGGGCGAGCCACTTAATTACCGCCTCCGTTATAATTACCCAAATTGATTTTTATTCCTATTGCTTTCATTCTCATTTAAAATATTTAGTGAAACAATTAATTTCCGGCGAAGGATTCCGCATTTGTTATACATTTCAGAAAATTTGACAGTGCTTAAGTTCACTGGCGTGTTCTACCGTTTTAGTATTAAAATAATTATGAGAGCTCAGACTTCCATTAAGCAATCGTAAAATCTTTTTCGTGTTAGGAATATATAAAAACTTCCTAAATTCGAAACCTTTAATGTTGTCATACGTTTGCCAAGCACCAACTCCGTAATTATTAAATGAGGGCACTCATTTTCATTTCCTTGTCATTACGTGTAGATTATCAATTGCTCCATCTAATAATTGACGCATTCGCGTTGCAAACAATAATTATCTCAAATTGCGACAGTTCCTGAATAGAAAAGGTCAATTTGCATTGGTAATTCGCTATCGATTGACCTTTTTAAAATGAAAATCCCCCGTATGGTGTCTTGATTTTATTCAATTAAAATTTCCGCTAAATTTAACTCGAATTGCCAAGTTTATAAATAAGAGCCTTCTTGTTTCACAAAAAGTACCCCGCGTTAAAAATAAACAGCTTCATACTTAGCCTGATTAGATCTCAGGAAGAGTAAAAATAGGACGAAAGAAAGGACTTTAAGCAGGTACTTGTGGAGAAGAGGAAATGTCCAGGACATTTCAACAAAAGGTAAAAGCTTGAATCTTAAATTGTAAGTCGACTATGAAATTACTCGAAATACAGGGTGCGGCAACAACGATTGTTACTTAATTTGATTTTGTGACAATGTTTGCATTTTATGGAAAATTATGATTTACTAATGGAAAACTAAATTATACAAATAATTTATTCAAACTGTGCTTGTGTATTTTGTCAACGAATTAAGAGTTTTTCGTTATCATATAGAAAACCAAAACTAGTGAAACATTTCGCCCATATTTTCCCATTCTTCAAATGCAGAGGTAGGTACAAAATCGTTTGTGTACATCTTTTAACCTCATTCGGTCCTTGTTTCATCATCTACTTCATTGAAGATTTTTTATGATAACTATTTTACTACTTTAAAGAGCGTTAAATTTACTTTGCATCCGTACATTTTTTCGAAAATAATTGCCCGAATCTGAGAAAAGTGCTATTCAAATAACCAACAAAACCAACATTAATACTAAAAGAAAAAAATTTAAATTACATTAAGCTGTCGCAATAAATCTTCAAATTGATGTTCATAAAGCTTCACAATGCCCAAGGTGAAAATAAATTCTGATGGAATGTTATCAATATCACCAGGCCTAATTTCTCGCCTGACGATACGTAAAACGACGATTCCCATTGAATATTAGTGATCACATCACGTTTGTATATTTACTTGATGTTTAAATTTCACACACTTTAAAAGTTTTTATGCGTTTAATAAAAATTATGCAGATACAATCCCGACTAAGCAAGACGGGTGTCGTTTATTTATTGATTGGTAGAGATATCCGATTCTAAATGAGTAAAATTTATACAAAAAAATTTCATGCTAATAGATAGACTTTATGGTATTGGAATACCATACTTGGATTTTCTTTAGCTCTACCAAGTTTGCACTTACGTATTTTGCATTCTAATGAAGTGATAATGATTTGCTAAATAATATCCTCTGGCACCAGAAAAACAAAGCTACGACTCGTTATTAATATACCTTCCATTAAGTTTTTAAACAGATAACAGTCGACAAGGACCAAAAGTGGCCCGCCGGATCCCCGGATTTGATACCACTCGATTACTTCTTGTGGGGTGTCAATAAAACACAACTGTTATGGATTTATACACGCAGCGTTTCTTACAGGCGTTATGTTATGTGATGTAATGGGGTTAGAATTATATCATTCTTGTCACGCAAATAAAGGAATTACGTAAGTTTGCTGTGTAAGGTATAGGGCTGCCTTTCTTGAAAAGTTAAGTGAATCATAAGTAAAAACGAAAGAAATACAATAGTACATATTGAGTGGAAAGGCCGCAAATTGAACGGCAGTCGAAATGCCGTGTGCTTCGAATTTATTATTCGAGCCGTGTTCCTATTTTATACTGAGAATTGTGTGCTCCTACATGGTTAGTAGAACTGTGTGCTAAGTAATGGTGGTACGTGTGCCTAATTAATAATTTAGCTGTGCGGTCTTAATTTATTGACATATCTGTGTGCTAAGTAATGATGCTGAACGCAGTGTGTACCTAATAAACAACTGGGCCGTAGGCTCCTAATTTATTACCAGAGGTGTGTGTACACCTAATTAAACGTTGATCTGCGGGCACCTAATCTATTACCTGACCTTGGTAATGGTGTTGCGTATTCGTAATTAAATAAGTGCTCTGTGCTCGGACGTTATTATAATGGGCTGTGTTGTGTTACCATTAATCGTGCTGTGTGTATATAATTTATTCACAGCGCTATAGCATCAGTAATGATGCTGCGTGTACCCAACCAACTACTGCGTTGAGGACTCTAATATGTAAGCAAAGCTGTGTGTTCAGTAATGATGCTGTGTGTTTAGTAATGTTGTGTATACCGATTTAAATATAGACCTGTATGTTATAAATCTATTACCTGTATGTTCTAAATCTATTACTTGAACCGTGAGCTCGGTAAAATGCTGTGTCTACCTAATCAAATACGCGCTTCGGGCCTAATTTATTGATAGTTATGTGGACCTAATTTATTACTGAGCCGTGTGCCCAGTAATGTGTCTACCTAATTAAATACGTGCTCTGGGCCTAATTTATGAATAGAGCTGTGTGTACCTAATGTATCAGTGAGCCGTGTGCGCAGTAATAATGTTCTGAGTAATTAATAAACATTGAGCTGCGAGCTAAATAGCTATACTGTGTGCTTTAAGTTGTAATTTGAGCTGTGTGCTATTAATTTATTATAAGAATTGTTCGTAATTTACTATCAGAGCTATGTGTTGAAAAGTACATGAGTTGGCCAACAAGCGGGTAAGCAAATATTCTTTTTCATGTTTGTAAGTCCACCAAGTCGCTCAGGTTGAACCTATTAATTATTATGTTTTGAAACAACATGACCTGCAAAAAACGTTACCCGATGTTCTGGATATAAACGAGCACTTATACTAAAATTTCCGGTTAATTGCTTGATTGATTTCCAAGGGGACTTGCGAATTGCGAGTATTTTCCAAAAATATATTGCTGAAAAGATTAATAAACAATATGAAATCTGTCGAAGAAAAGGTACCGGTTAATGATTATTATCTCAAATATGGATTACGCCATAAACACCGTAATAAAAATACCTAAATAAAGTAAGGTGCCATTTATGCTCTATTTGCTCAACTACAACACTATTTTGTTTCAATTTTTGATGTATCGATATTGGCGTAATTTCCAAGTCCATATTTGTGCCAACGAAACGCACAAAATAATTTCTCAATAACAATGCGAATGGATATTAAATTCAGTATCTCAGAACTTTTTACACGTGTTAAGATGCCATCAGACACGCCTTGAAACCTTTACTGACTTAAGCAACCTAGGTCACAAGTTTTTAGTTTAAAAAATCTGTTACTGATTAATGGTTTGCTAAATATATTTTTAAGCCAGTCTATCAATTTTAATGAATGCCTAGCAGCAATTAAGTGTCAAAGTTTGGTACCTTTCTAATACCATTATGTATATCAAACAAGATTTTGAGCTACCAGCCGAATTTATCAAAAATCGTACCGCTTAAATTCTGATTTGCAGACTCTTACAAAATACTAGTCGTTATAAATTTAAACGCCAGAAAACATCGCAAGGTCAAAACTGCAAATTTGCCGAGAAATTAGTCTTTGCATAAAAAACGTGCCCAATCTTCCATTCTAAATCTGGATTTTATCCAAAACATACGGTTACGATGAGGTTTTAATATAGTTTTATATCCACATATCGTCAAAATTGGAGCAGCTGTTTCGGGATTAAACGATCACATTTTACATTTATTTGGTTCCTTACAATCCAAAATGGATATTTTCATTACAATCTCCCATTTAACTATTGTACGATGCTGGTAGTTTGGGCAAGTTTATTATTAACTGTAGCATCATCCTAAAGATGTCTCGCTATTGTTCAAATTTTTGCCTTTTAAAAGTAAATCTTCTAGTTCAGTGGAAAATATCCAGACACCCAACGACATACATATCAGGCACAGAATCTGTTGATGACAAAAAAGAAGGTATAAACAATGTGACATGAGGAGTGACAAACGGGAAGCGTCAATGCTTGAAATTTTTTCCCCAGCTTTTTGAGACCGTTAAGTGCCTAAAAACTATACGGAGGTTTCGGAGCGTGTAATAGGGGCTTTTGTTAAAAGCATAGTCAATATTTATGGAATCATCTTTGTTTTATTCGAATTAGTGGCTCCTGAAGGAATTCGAGCGAAGGCAAACATTTAAATTCAAACAAATCCGGCCCTACATCTCCATTCCGCAGATTCGCTCAATTTATTTTCTAGCAGCCATTTTTAAGATAGTAAATTAAATTTGGATGGGATGAATCTCAAATTGAAGGGCCTTAGTGCCGCAAAAAAATCCAACATTTAACGAGTAAATTATTGATAAGCAAGCGCAGAAAGGGGCTTCAAAATCCATAAAGCTTCCCTACTCGTCAACCCTAAATATAAAACCGTTCCTGTTACAAACTGATATGAATCAAATAAAAAATGCAATTATGATATTATTATTACAGCCATTCTGAAAATTATTACGTAATAACCCAAAGGTTCCAGGTGCTGTTTTTATGGATAGTTTATCTTTATTATTCCAATTTTACGAGGCGTAAAAATACTAATTTTGAATTTTCTACTGTTTATTTGTGCAATATAATTATTATTGGAATTTTATGTAAAATGAGGTAGGAAATGAATTAGGGTAACCTGAATAGTACATAATATTTCTCCCTTTATACAGGGCATTTCTACGACATAGACAAGCTCATAGCCTTATAAATAAGTAATACCGATACGAAAAAATACATACCCTAAACAGAAACTGAATAATTACAGGAGGCGCGCTAAAATTAATACGTCATGTTTCAGTAGTACTTCTGGTAACCTAGTACTGTACCAGAAAATGCTAGTTTTTATTTGATCTGCAAGATGCACGGATGTATTGCACCAAGGCTCTGCTATAAAATCCATCCAAATTATAATCTTAAAAATTTCCGCTAGATTCTACCAAATTGCTTGTTTTTTGGACATAATTAATTATATAATTATTTCAATCACAGCCACTAAAACAATTTCGTATAATTTCAAACAGACTTCCAAGATAAAGAAGTAGAAGAGTCTTCGTGCATCATAATTCTGCGACCCTGTATAACAGCTGGTACTGTATCGTGTCTCATTCCTATGCGTCTCTTTATGATTAGATTTTGTTAAGTTGTCTAGATAATCAGGTTTTGTACAACAAACAATAGATTTTAAGTTATTTGGTTAATGGGATCAAATCTGGAATTCAGACCGACTAATTAGATTGTAACATCAATTTCAATTACATTCTTGAAGTAAACGGTCAGGATACCTACGTTGTTTGCTGGTACACCGTCTCGTTGAAAGGAAAAGTATTGCAAATGGAAATACTTCATCAAAACGACTAGTTTCCTAGATTTGACCCCGTGACAGTGTTCTTGTTGAAGCAGAACTTACTATGTATTCTTGCAGTAAAAAATTATAACGAAAAGATTTTCCAGTATCATTTCTTTACATACATTTCTGATACAATGTTTACTCTTTGTTATAATTGAAATCATAATAAAAAAATACTGAATTTAAGAAAACAAAGAAACTTTACCACTCCGTTTAAAAAGCGGAAGTTGAAGCAACCTCCAACAAACCGGAAGTTCTAACGAAACAGGATGTATACTTATAACAGGACCCCTTAATTATTTAATTTATATTTAAGATATTTTGCCGTATCTACATCGTTCCCGAATTTGTAAGTTTTGCTTATACCGGATGGGATAAACTGTAAATATACCTACAGAGCACTTCTACTAATACTAGCCACATAATTACTGCGAAACATTTACAGCTATCTGCTTTAAAATTATATTGTGTAGCTAAAAGATATAGCGCATACGATGTAACTACTTTTTCCAACCTGCTGTAGCACTCATTTAATTTAGATAACCTTAAAAAATACACTACTTCAAAGTAGACAGTGTTTTCAACATTTAGACTAGAAATTTTTGTTCGTCTTGTGTCAGTTTCGTTTCTACATATACCGGTGCAACTGAATTGCTGCACACCTTAAATGTCCTGAGCAATCATTATATGTTGACAAAATTTACTTGGCACAGTGCGGATTAGTTTTATTTCCAAAATATAAAATCAACAATCAGTATAGAATGAGCAGTTGCAACAAGAACCAACTACCCTTTCTTTGGAATTGCGGTCGGACTTGAGAAATAAGTTGCAATTACCTCTTCATTACTTCAAACAAAAAACCTATTTACTGTTTGTCTCTCATGCACAAATTCTTCATGGATAATACCATGCTCATCGGCATGGTTTTGCTTTTGTATTTTTGCGAATGAAACATTTTGGGTCTTGGTGATGACCAACAATTCACTATATGGTTGGACCTTTCGTCTCAAGATCGTAGGGAAATACCCAACTTACATCAGTGACAATGCAGAAAATCTGCATTGTCGCGACAAAGCTAAATAAAGTCTGCGCACGATATATTTTTTATCTATTTGAGACTTACATATATTTATTATAAGACTGTACAGGACAAACTTTGTACACATCTTTATCTTTCCCAAATCTTAATGTAAAATTTGTCGAATCGTCTTCTCTGCAGCGCAGTGCTGCAGCGTCAATCAGAGTTAAATTGCCAAACGTCTTATATACGTTCTTGGATTCTATCCATCACAGCAATCGTATTTACATCTTCACTTTACAAACAAAACTTTCAAACTTGATTATTTTATTCAAAAAATCAACTTCATTCCTGCTTTCAGATAAAATTAATTGTTGCACTGCTTGAATGATCGAAATTTAGGTTTTTTTAAGTTCATCAACATCAATATGCGCTCAACTGTTAGGTTGATGTGAATGTATATATACAAATATATCAAGTTTTACAAATATTTCCCGCAAATTGGTTAAGAAATAAGTAATGGAGCAATAAGCCGTTACCTGAAATAGTAAAAATTGTAGTGGTGCAGCTCTTAAGCTTCTCGTAATCCATAGAAAGACTTATATGCACACAATGACGCTTAAAATATAAAATTATATTTTTTCTTTTAAGAATATAAATGCTTTTGTTATGCTTACAGTACGGAAAAGCAAGAACAGTTGAATGATCGAACTATAAGGTAAATTTTCTTTAATTAACTATTACTGTGGTGAGAAAATACTATATCAAATACCAACTTCGAATTTAGATTGCCGATCCCATGACCTACCCGGCCGATTAGAGCTTTATAGTTATAAACCTTAAATAACTACACATTGTTATAAATTGAATTGAGGAATTATGTGTAGTGGGTTGCAGCACAAGCTTTTATATAAATTCATACCCGCTAGTACGAGATGAATGGTCTGAATGGAATAGGCATAAACATTTTGGACATTTTAAAATTTGGGAGGAGCTTTCTTTTTTAAAATTGTATTCTGTATAAACCTATATGTATACTATAATGTAGCACTCAAATTATAATTATTCTTATTATACAATTATAATAAACAATAGTACAGATGGTTTTTTAAAAGAAAATTGACACCGTTTCTAGCATTAGATGAAATGGTGTTTATTTCTTTTAACGCACGTATTAGGAAAACCACACATATATAGGTTTGTAAATTAAGTAATGAGACTGGTAGGGTAGCGTTCTATCTGGCAACACTGGGGACGCGGGAGTGGAAGGGGCGGCAGGTGAACATGCGATACGCCCTCAATACGAGTTTGAACTCGTTAGTCATTTGGTTGTTCATAGCGATTTTTTTCGAAAAACAGTTTGGACACAGTGCAACTGAAACTTTTGCAAAACTTCGGCAGGCCTACGGAGACAGTGTTTTGTCAAGGGCCCAGGTTTTTCAGAAGAGAGTCGATTGAAGATGAACCTCGCAACGGAAGGCGTTCATTTTCAAGAACCGATGAAAATGTCGACAAAGTCCTGGATCTTGTGCGTTCAGATCGTCGGTTGACAGTCAGAATGATCGGGGAAGAGTTGAATTTGACTCACACCACCGTTCATCAGATTTTGACCAATGAATTGGGGATGAGAAAAATCTGCGCAAAAATGATTCTGAAAAATCTTTCGCAGAACCAAAAGGTGATCAGGGGGGAAAGGTGCCTTGATTTTTTGGAATCGATTAAAAATAATCCCCATTGTCTGGAAAGTGCTATTACTGGTGACGAGTCTTGGGTGTTTGAGTATGACCCAGAAACCAAGCGCCAGAGCATGGAATGGCACACTTCAACCTCTCCAAGGCCAAAAAAAGCAAGAATGAGCAAGTCGAAGATCAAAAGCATGCTGATTGGCTACTTTGATAGCCAGGGAATCGTTCACAAAAATTTTGTGTCTCAAGGCCAAATGGTTAATCAACACTTTTACAGAGAGGTTCTTGAAAGACTTCAAAAAAGGGTCATACGTGTGAGACCAAACATCAAGAACAACTGGGTGTTGTATCACGACAATGCGCTTTGTCATACAGCAATTTCACTAAACGACGTCATTTTGGTACACTGGAGAACATTCAAACTGTTGTAACTGGCCAGCTGAAGGCTATTCCAGTATTCAAGTTCCGGCACCTTTGAGGAGTGGAAGAACCGTCTCCAGCGCTGTGTGGCTTCCCAAGGCAGTTACTTTGAAGGAGACAATGTTGAATTGTAATTATATTCGAATAAAAAAATTGAACAAAATCAGTCTCATTACTTAATTTACACACCTCGTATATGGTCGCTGTTAAAAATGGGACCAAAGCTCTCTTGCTAAAACGGTTTTAGACGCAGATTTGAAAATTGGAAGGTTAGAATTTGAAATTATTTCGCATATTTTACAGTAAAAATTTCTTTTTACACTTTAAGTTTACATAAGCTGCGGCCACCTTGAATTTTTTAAATAGCAATGTGGGTTTTGTGTGGAAAACCTATTTTTTTCTCTTTCTAACCATTTCAAATATGTATGGGGTTACATTAGAAAATATTGGAGAAAAGCTAAACTGGCTAACTTATTGCACTTAAAATCTAGGAACCATTGCATTGACAGAACATTAGAAATAAACAAAAAACAATTAGTAAGAGGTTAGTAGGTGATAAGGAAAGTATGTTGCTATTGTTACATTTTTTACAATTGTTGTATTAAGTAATAAATAAACCTTGACTTAAGTTTTGCAAGTGGATCATGGAAGTCATTGCGGAATAGGGCAATTTTGTTAACTGATGAACTACTTTTCATTTGCATGGTTTTGTCAACAGACGCACATATAGGTACTGGTCAGATACTAACCCACATTGGATGGAAAAAGTTTATACCCAGCAACCTCAGAAAATCAGCGTATGGGCAGGTAGATTTGGTCACAATATTGTTGGGCATTTTTTTATTGAGAAACCTTATTTCCGCGAAATATCTTCAACTACCTCTAGAAAATGTTATTCCTCGAATTATTGAACGTTTTCCAAATGTTGTGAAACCAAGTGAAGTGCACAAAACATCTTATTTCAGCAGACCTACCCGCCAGAAAGTTTAGAAAAATTATAATTATAAAAATATAATTATATCATGCTAAAATATCTGCTATTCCTGACAATTCGATATATAATTCTTTAAACCATTTTAGACATCGAATTCATTATTGCCAAGAAGTATAGTATTAGTTTGACCAACTTCTTTCTTAAAGAGTTATTATTTAGGTTTTCACAAGTAATATTGTTTTTATTGTTTTTAATTTTTTTTTAAATGATTTTTGAACAATTTTGTTTTCCCGTTTGTTTTTTATTTATTTCTGAAGTCCAGTCAATGTTGCGATTCCTAGATTTAAAGTACAATAAATTAGCTGATTTAGCATACGGAAAACCTTAATTTTTCTGCAATATTTTTCATGTAACCCCATACATGCTTGGAATGGTTAGAAAGAGAATAAAAATATGTTTTTTAATGATATGCAATATACCTCATCATGCTATTTAAAAAACTCAATAGGGCGGCCGTGCTCAAAAACAATGTCTTTTACACATTTCATCCTACCATTAGGCAATTTCAGTAGCCGCCGATGGAATAGTACATTCTGTAACGTGGTTGGAATAAAAATTCGATGCGAGTGGAATCGTCCGAACGCGAGCCGAAGGCGAGCGTGAGGAACCACGAGCATCGAAATTCCATTCCCAACCGAGTAGCAGACTACACTTTCTCCACGACCACAAGATATATGTAATAAATACAATAAAATTAATAAGATTCGGAACAAATATTTACAAAGAAATTACAAAATTATGACGTTTCAAGTCAATTGTTAGTCATGCATTCCTAGACTAACTGTTTTTTTTTTGTTATACTGTTACGGAATATTCATTCCATTACTAGTGATGGAATGCAAAATGCATAAGCCGGTAAGTGTTTAAGAATATTTCTTCCATAACAAGGGTTAGCATGTTAACTTTCTATTATCTAAATTGATTTCAGAATTGTGAAATTCCGTAGTGGTCGCGGAGAAAATATTTTTTTCAGTATGTTCCCATTGAGATCCCACGATAAAACTATCCACAATTATGAAGAGTTATAGTCGGCATATACACAATTTTTTTTATCAAAAGGAATTACACGGAGGTCGACAAATTGAAAAAACGTTTCTAATCAAGTAGGCGAAGGTTTTGTATGAATATAACAAAAAAACTTGGGCTAGTTACACATCAAATGAAAGCACATTTCATATACTTTAAAATAATGATATATGTATCATCATTTAAACGATTACATATGCCTCATATACTAACAGTTATCCATTAATTTAATAAATTAGTTGAAGTCGGTGATGTAAAGGTTCAAACATAAGTTGACTTGATACGGAATAACACCCATAGAGTCTTAATATTTTCATATTAGATATTTTTAAAAAGATTCTTAACTGTTTGTTGAGCTTCACCTTAAAATTAATATGATCGCAGATCAGATTCCAAGGTCCATATGTAACATGTTATTAATTTAAAGTACCCAATTTCTGTTACGTAACGATATTAACACCGAGCACTTAATCCTCTTAATCCGCAATTTGTCTACCACAAACAGTAACAATACCATTGTTCGCGGATCTTACTTAGTTAAGCCAAGAATCCTAAAAACTTAGGAATGCCTGCAAGTTCATTCATGTTTAGAACATATAAGAACACTTGTTCAGCTGCAATAGTCTAAATATGGATTTATGATGAACACCAGTCTGCGACTCATGTCGGCAAAATCAAGGTTATGCGAAAAGTTCAATTTGCTGCAATTACCTGCCTGTAAGTGTTTTAGCAACCCAATGGCACTATGTTATGGTTGTGTTGGATTTTCTCAAATTTACTATTATGTTCGATTATAAACAATCAAGAAGATAATTATGAGATGATAATTTGTATTACGAAATTTGTACAGTGAAATCACCTATTTCAAGTAATAACTACGTGCAGTAGTCACTCGTAAGCTACCAATTAGTATTAAATTAGGAGTGACTACTGATTGCATTTTTTTGTGTGACAATACCAGGCGTTCCAAAAACAAAAAACCAAAAAAGTTTATATGTAACTCCCTTTAGTTATTGTTTTACGAGGGGGTATTGATAAGTACTTAGCCTACCATTTAAAACGCCTCAATATTTCAAAACAAAATTTTATTTATTCAACATAATCTCCTTTAAGACTTATGCATTTAGTAGAACGTTCATAAAGTAATTCTAAGCCTTTTAAAAAAAAATCTTTGTCTTGGCCTGCAAACCACTCCTCAGCGGCACATATTGTTTCGTAATTTTTCGAAAATCTTTTACCTTTCAAATCGTTTTGAGTTTTGGGAACAAATAATAGTCTGACGGTGCTAAATCCGGAGAATAGGGCGGGTGGTCAACCAATTCAAAACCAATTTCATCAATTTTTTGCAGTGCAATCGATGACTTGTGAGCAGTGTCTTGCAAAAAGAGCACACCTCTGGCAAGTTTTCCGCGGCGTTTTTCCACAATTTTCCTACGTAATTTAGTTAGCAACTCAGTATAATATGCTCCGGTGATAGTTTTACCCAGTTCCAAGTAATCTATCAGAATTATACCATCTTTGTCTCAGAAAACTTAAGCAAAAATCTTGCCAGCCAATTTTTGAACTTGGAATTTTTGGATCGTGGAGAACCAACATGCTTCGACTGTTTGGGCTGCTCTTTAGTCTCCGAGTCATACTGATGGATCCACGTTTCGTCCGTAGTAACAATCCGATCCAAAAAGTTTGAGGAATCTTCTGCAAAACGGCGGCAGATTTCCTTTGACGTTGTCAATCGCACGCGCTTCTGATCAACGTTCAAGCATCTTGGAATCCATTTGGCCGAAAGCTTTCTCATACCTAAGTCGTGATGAATGATGTGACACACACGTTCATATGCAATGTGCAATGCTTCTGCAATATTCTTAATCCCAATACGTCGATTTTCTAAAACCATATCATGGACAGAATCAATGTTTTCTTTCACATCTAATCATCCTCTTTCATATTCCGCAACCCAGCTTCTATCATATCAGCCAAAATTTCTTTGCCCGATAACCTTTTCAAAAATAAATATTAAATAACTGACCAAAACTCGATTTTTTCAAATTCTATCTTTTTCTCAGACACGCTGTTTTCAAAAATTCACAGTTTGATCACCGTTCAACTTATGAATGTCAAACTTTGCCAACATATTTATAAAACATCATAGTTGTAACCATAGCAACCGTGTACAATTTTCTTTACTAGAAACTTTCCAGGCTAACTCGATATCAATACCCCCTCCTCGTAAGGAAAGGCTCGGATATGTTTTAACCATAATGTTCTCTGCATAATTCACATATTAACGCTACCTTTCATTTCCGAAAATAACCGGAAGTGGCATCAACTATGCTTCTTTCACCCTGTATATTTTTAAATATCCGGAAAGAGTTGTACATTACGAAAGCCATCTTTTTTTATTTTCTACGATGCAAATCAACGGCTTTGGTCTATAAAAATTTAAAGACTTTGAACTGCCAAAGGTCAACGTTACCACGGTTTCAATCATAGAAACTAAAGAAAATATTAAATAAACCTCGAGAAACATTTCGTAATAATATAAGTAGTAAAATTCATAGTAAGAGTGTTCAATAAGCCAATGATGGCTGCGGTGTTTAGAGGTACTTGGAAAACCGCGTCCTAGATCTCGCTCTTTTAAATTCAATAATATACATAGTATTACTTTTATCACTGTTCACAGCATGTGAGATTATATTATTTTCCCTTATTTTTGGATGACCGAGCCACAGATTAGAAAAAAATGATTGAACCGAGACAGTACTAAACATGAATTGTAAATATGACAGATTTCTTTTGACTTCTATGAATTCATGGCAACTGTGAACTAGTCGAGAACAAATATTTCTAGTTTTTAATAAACCATAAAATCGGCATTTTTCATTCTAAAAGCGAATAAATCGGTATTTTCGCTATACGGTGTTCTTACAGAATATTTTATAATATACAAAGTGTTGTAGTTTAAAAAGTAAAGTTGCTTATTTCTGGGAGTGCTAGAGACGTTTAATATGTGAAATATATAGTGAATGTGGTCCGAAACCTTAATTCCAAAAATAACAAAAGAATTACAAAGTGCGTTATTATTTTGGAACGCACGGTATGAGAAAAATGTAGACAACTAGAACTTATTATTTTTGTAATCGTTCCTTAGAGTATCAAAACGAATCTGTAATTGTTTTATGTAATGTATCCTCCTTTACTATTTTTGTTTTACTGGAAGTAATCTACTTTAGAGAAAATTCGTATACAGTGCGGTTGTAAAATGTCTCCCACCCCCTACTAACTTTTGAACGACTTGATATTTCTTCACAAAATGTGTGCATTAATGGGAGAGTAAATACTACTTTTTAGCTTATATTTAAATTTTATCACTTTCAGAATGGCGGTTAGGCGCCATCTTGAACTATTTGTTAAATGGCAATGGGGGTCGAGTGACACCTCAATTGAAAGATATTTTAATTCTGCGTCTGATCTTTGAGTTTCATAAAAAAATATTTATTCAGAAAAAAATGCAAAGTTCGAACATTCGCCATAATTATTGTTAGTATCGCCGGTTTTACCACTCAATATTCAAACGTGAGCAAACACAATAACTGAATTAAAGTGACAGAACAAAAAGACTAACTATTTCAATTGTTTTACTTCTGTTGTTTTGCTTCCCACATTATTTTATCATTTTGCTTAATATCAGAAATAGATAATTTGGAAGTCTGTCATTTGTTTTTGAACCTATACAATGTTCCCAAAATTTAGAAACATACTCTACTCAAAGAGACCTTTCAAGTGAGGTTTTACTCGACCCCCACTGCTATTTAAAAAAATATTTCAAAATGGCACCTTACAAAATTTTGTAAGAAATATCAAGTCGTTCAAAAGTTAGTAGGGAGAGGACATTTTACGACCGCATTGTATATGGTTTTCTAACAGTGCGAGGGCAGATCATTGCGCTTTAACATTGAAAATATAGAAACATATTATAAATTAAGAGTTAAACCAAAAGTCGCGGAATGTAATATTTGTGAAAAACTAATCATACCAAACTTATATGTTTGTAATTCAAACACCCTGTATACGTTAACATTTTGTATACCTCACCCAGGGATGACTGAAATAATGCAAAGATATCCTAGTGTAAATTCAGCGAGAGACTAATTAGAGATTAATAATTTACGAGAATCCTAAACCGACCTGGCAGCCAACAATTAAATGTAAATGTTTTATCAATAAACCATTATATTCAATTCCTCGTCTCCTCTGGGGATTAGCGCCGTCTACCTAAACGCTGAAAAGCGAACTACAGACAATGTAAATGACAATACGTACAATATACAACAAAATATAATGGAAATACTGTCTTGGCATGGTTTTAATTGTAAGAAAGTAGGATACATTTTGATATAGGGATTGTATGCATTATATTCTTAAAGGATGGTAGTTTGTAATAAGAAAAAAATTAACTAAAGTAGACCTATATATATCATACATGAAGGTTGACTTACTGTATTTTGCAGGGTCACCGTGTTTACTTTCTATTTAAGATATATTATCGTATCTAGATTGTCCTAGGACGTCCTAGGACAGGCCCAATTTACACAGGGTGTCTATAGTAGGTAGTTCTAGCTAGCTACGAACTTGGCAACTCTAAACATGGCTTTGTGAGAATGATATTGTATGGGCACTGTTTTTGAGGTAGATATCTTGGCGGCAACTATGACATCATCCGTTATCTAACAATAATTGATTTTACATACTATAAACACTCTATATACTGTTTCACTCAAAATGAAATTCTAGTTCCAAGCCTACTAATTGTGAAACGCGTAAAACTCGAGTTTATCTGTTAAATATTGAACAATATAATTATTCATAACTTTATTTTCTTGTACAGGGTCTTTATTTTCTAGGAACCAATTTACATACAAGCACTTTAAACCCGATGTATTTTTCTATACATATTGAAATGCTACATTTTCCTACAGGCACATGTTAGAAAACTTGCAACTACTAATAAACATACGAAACATCCCATATAACGAATTAAAATACATTTCAGAATAGAATCTTCAATCCTTAGATGTTTACCATTATGTTCATGCGAATGGGAGCCATTTAGGGCATTCCTTTGGCATCGAATTTCTGTTTAATTTCTTCGTTCCCTTCTTTTTAATTTGATTTATTTGTTATAATTTATATGATAGATTTTTCATAGCTGAATATCAAATGTTGGTTAGTGTTTGTTACACAGTATGTTCATTAAACTCTAGCAGGCTTTGAAATTTTTATCAAGGTATGGCTTAGCCCATATGTTACAATTGACAGTCATAATGTCACTTATAAATGACAACAACAACAACAACAATCACATTTCGAAGTTATGTGGGATATGTGATACACTTTGACGTATACATAGGAATACATTTTAACGGTAAGCGATTCGGAATCGACCTGTTTCGGAAATGAAACGTGAAGATCTAATTATTATTTAATTATAAAGTTCAAATTGTTCAGAAAATCAACTAACATGCGTATACCAGTGTATACAGGCGGAAAATTGTTTATTACCAATTAAATCGTGTTTTACATACTGTATTAATTTGTAATGTTTAAATTTAAATTATACCGAAATAATTTTGTTTTCAAAACTCACTTATGAAGCAGGGAAAACAACGTAGTAATTTCGGCTTTCTCTCCTCTCTCCATCCTTTCCTCTTTGGGGAGTATGAAATGCTTAGTGGAGTTTCATCAATAGTTGCGTGTAGGTGACCAAGTTGCTATTTCTGTGTACATTCTGGTACAGTCAAGCATTATTAATAAAAGGGAATTAAGCAGTAAACACAAAAATGTGAAAGAACAATTATTAAAGCCAGAACAACACAATTTTTATTAAGATTTGCAGTAACAAAAAAATTTGATAAATGCTATGTAATTAGATTATATGGTAAAATGCATTCGAAGCAATTCTTCAAAAAGGTTCTTAAAGCTTCTACTACATTTCCTATAGTACGTGTTTAAAAATATAACTGTAGTAGACTCTACATAGAAACGACTTTTTAAGTGGATAGTTGTCAAACACATCAATAAAAATTACATCAAAATTTGTAAAATATTTCGATTACATTAAATTACTGTATGAATTACAAGTACAGACACTCAATACGATATCAAATAAAAGCTAATTTAATGGATTTTAAAATTATCTATTAAACACCGATCACCCTGTATAGAAGTGTTATATTTCTTATCTTACAAAAATGCACGGGTGAATAATATCATTCGGAAACAGTAAAATATGCCAATTATGAAAATATTTTCAATTTTGTAACTGTTATAAATAATAGATCAAATATAGGTATATTTATGCAAATAGCGGCCCCAGAATAATAAAATAAACCCTTATCAAATAATATTTTGTTGTCAAAAATTTATGAATATAAGGAAAATAATATATAAATCCAACAGCGCAAAATATATACGGCGGAGTAGGGAAAGATAGAAAGCTGAGACACTTCCGATTAAACCGCAGTATCAGAGTATTCACTGTGTAAAATAAAATCACAGTAGACTCAGGTTACATGTATCAAATTTTCTTTCGATATTCATTCGTCAACAGCCTTTTCGTCCCACCTGCCTCTCGTACATCACGTGCTTCTCCTCAGCGCCAAAGTATAGACACGAGAGACCTACTGTTTAATGTCAAATCCCAACGACAGAAATTCTAGAGAAGGTTGCGGCCCTGCAATTGCCAACCGGGTTGGGGAATGGCGTGTGGCGAGTTGCTGCACAAGAGCCGTAATCGACGTTTTCCTCGGAAAACAGGCGATCTGGCAACTGAGCTACCACCACCTTTCTCTATATTACAACGGATAATTTATAAAAAAAAAACTGATTTATCATTAATACTCGGTATATAAAATAACAATGATTGCTTTTAATGTTTTAAGAACTCTATAAGAATGGATAAAATGTTAACCTTCATTTTACTGCCGTCTGTATACGAATTTTCCTACATCTAGGTATCTTTGGAATTAAAAAAAAATTAAAATAAAATTAAGGAGCATAAAAAAACAAGTCTTAATCCACATAAATCTCAATTAACCAAATAATTCAAGCAAGGCCGGACATTTTTGAAAGAGTGCTGAGTGCCTTTCTGAGGGCGTGAACACATATCTTCAAACTTTTAAAATACAAAAATAATTGGGTTTTTAGCGTACATTAATATTAATCGAACTCTAGGCCGAATCGCTTATATCTTGCAAAAACTAGATTTGGGATCCCACAAAGGTTAAGACTTTTCGATTTTTTTTTATAATATGTAACATTTTATGCAACAGCCTGTATTTTGCTAAATTACCATAAATTTGATATTCATTTTCATTGCAGCTCTCCATCCTTCACACCCCTTTGATTCCGCCCAGGGTCCTGTTCGCCATACATACACCTCTTTTGGCGCGTCTTATACATTTCGCAATTAATAAGTTAACACTGGGCGAAAGTGGTCCAGTGATGATTCGCGCACGTTATAACCATGCCAAATTTTGACATACATACATTAATTATTCATTTCCTGTTTAACTTCGATAAAGCAGAACGGTTCCGCGGAATGAATAATTAAAACTACACGGACGACTGAATGACACCATGAGAGGCGGAAAATGCTTGTTTACAAATCTTTAAACTAAAATGACCCTGCGACGGGCTCCCGGATTCCTTCTGTAATTTGATAAGGCGATCCCAGGGGTGGAGTGGGAAGGTTGCATGAATAATCTAATATAGACCCATTTGATAACTCAGAGCAATTATAGAAACATTTTTATTATAATTAATTGTTGGGACAATCTTACAAGCCTAGGAAGATTCGTAGTCAATTCGTCTTTGGTAGTTTCGACGCAAGGTGCTTGTAAAATTTCTGCAAAACTGTAAACTTTAGATAGTTTCGGGTAAATGACTACCAATGGCTATAATCGTGTTTGAAAATTAGAAAAAAAAAATCCTGAAATAAATTTCAGTTCAATGCCACTCGATTATATGGTGCGAAGAAAAAAAATACATAAATCGGAGTCGATTTATGCAGGTTTATCAAAATGTTGTCTGCAACTTACCACACACATTTCCCAATCCGGCTTGCAACCGTAGGATCTTAATGCTAAAAACCCTCTCTGGAATTTCTGTCGTTGAGATTCAACTTTAAACTGTAGATCTCCCGTGTTTTTACCTTCGCGCTGAGGAAGAACAGAGAAGAGGCCGAAGCCCAGCAATGGGACAAAAAGGCTGTCAATGATGATAATTATTACCCTATAATGTAATTAAAAGACCATTTAACAATATGAATTCATCCATTGAAACTGTAAACCTAACCCACCGAACCAGCTTACGTTTTCTATTTTCAAACATAAAACTTCCATTTCCTAACGCTATCATTCAATTAAATATTCTAATATCTGCTTTAATGTAGGCCGTAAAAGTGCCTTTCATCTTCTGGTTCTTCTACATTAATATACAGTCGAATTTATTGAACGTACTGTACTGTAAAGCAAATTTCCCAAGTTCATCAGGTTAAACTTGGTATAATCTTCTTTAAATTAAGGTTAAAATGTATGTACTGCGGCTGCTGTGTAGTTGCTTTTGACTTCTAGCTGTTAGTAATTACGTTTTATCTGCTGTATACTACTAACGTTAAAGTGACAATCACAGCATGCTCTAATTTATTTTTTCGATCGCGCAGTATGTTGGAAACATACAAGTGTTGCGTATTCTTTATTTCTCATTATTGTTCTTATTGAAACGCAAATGTTAAGCTACTGAAAACGCAGAACACGTTTCCAACGTGCCGCTGCGATTACAGTTTTTTACATATTTAACTTACAATTTTGTAGCGCAAAAATTCTGAAGACCTCAAAATAGAACAATTTTTTAATAGTTAAAACATTCATTCTATTATTTAGAAAACTTTTATGCTTAAGGCTTATATCTATGCCGTATACAGACTGTTCAAGTTCTACAGTTGGAGATGAAGACACAAATTTTGTCGATGATTTTGGTATCGTATAATCAGTATAATTTATTACTTTATTTCTACGATGCGGTGTTTTTTAAAGTCTTCGATATCATCTTTGAATTTGGATACTTGGTAATTTTTACTAATATTTATTTGGTTTTGCCTTGTTTTACGTTAACTGAACTACAGTTATTACAGCTTTTAATACACATACATTAATTTTTTTGTGTTGGATTTTTAGTACCACTGTCACTTTCGCCGGTGAATCATTCACCAATTGCTTTGTATTTGAAGGTGTTATTATAAGAATTGTTGTAAGTGACATGTTAGGATATCATTACTTAACATAATAAACGGTTTCATGCAAAATAACCGTTATTCTTTTATTGTAAACTGAATAAGCACACACATATCTAGTATATGTATTTCATTCTAATTATAGTCATCAAATTTTCAATATTTTGCAACAAACACAACACGATTTCGCAATATGTTTATTTAAAATTTTACATATTCCAAAAATATCCAGGATATTGCCTAAAAAATACGAAAATTTGCATTATTTCGGACTACATAGGAAGTGACATACATTATACATGACAATATGGCAATATGTATACTAATATATCGTGCGACCGAAAAAATGTCAACTGGAGCGGACTGTTACCAGTTGGCACTGCTACCCATGGCTAATAAAGAATGTTTTTTTATTACCAACAGTTACACCTCAAGAGCTATGAACCAGTAAGTAAGTGCAGTACATAAACTTCTAACGATAATTTAATGAAAATTCTACAAGTTTTGTTTGATGATCGTGGAAACTTAGTTTTAGTTTTAAGCAAGTTAAATAAATCTACACCGGCCGAAAAAAAAAACATGAAATACACTTTTATGGCTTAAATAAAATCCGATCCAATGTTGGTACCTATATTTAATGGAGTAATGTACCTATAATACACAAGAAACGGAAGATTTACGATTGAAAACAGAAACGAGAAAATGGAGTATGTCCGTTTTTTGTTTCAATTCATGACTTCTGACAAACAATACTGCCAACTTCCAAGTGTTTTCTGAGGTTAACTTTAATTTATTATTTTTTGTCTACTAATTTCATTAGACAATTTTAAAATATAACCTTCAAAATAATGTCCCTAGTTTTCATTAACACATGGTGTGTGTGCGCTTGTGTTATTGCTTTTTATAAATAATACAATAAATGCCTTCTTTAAATTCGATTGGTTTGCTTGATTGATGTCTAGTTCCTGGATTTTATAAATTAGATATATTTTCGATGAAAGCAAGATGTTATAAAACAAATAAAGAAAAATATTTAAAACAGATGGGCCAATGTAAAATGGAGGTTTGGCTGTCAAAGAGGTTCAATGATCTGTAATGTACGAAAATATCATTTCCATATGTTGAAAAAAATTACTTGTACCCTTTTAACATTATCTTGTATAAAATATATGTACTTTCAGGAATGATTTTTGTCCATGGTGGTGATAAATAGTAATAGGAAGCTCTTAGAAGAGTCAGTGGTCTCAAACAATAGTTACAGACTTTACAATAATGTGCTATTGTAAGACATTTCCCTAAATTACTACAGGTTTACATGTTTAGATCTTCTAGAAACTGATATTGGTACCTTTTTCACGCTGAAATTAGTAATCCTGAATGCTCCAGTCTATGGGTAGACTATACGAAACAATTCTACTGGGTGACAACATATACACCTCCATATTCTACAGTCTTACAATTGTACTTCCGTTGTAACCGGAAGTGGGTAGAATTTTGTTTCTGGAAGTGGGCTCGTAGATCTATTATTACAGATTTCGATTAAGTTTTTTTAACCGTGTACTACTAAGTGGTTTTATTAGTTTAATAATTTAACATACATACATATTTCGATGGTTTTAACGATAAAAGTAATACATAATGTATTTGCAGAAAATTTAAATTTATTTATGATGCGTTAAAATGATATTCATATTGTAAAGAGCGATCGAAAAAATAATAAAGAAAAGCAAGCCCTGATTTCAAAAACATAAATGTCGTAAGTCCATGGTTATGTATGTATTCGTGTGGCTAATTTCACACTATTAAATAAGATTAGGTTATGGAATGTCAATGTCAAAACATTAAAACGAAAAAATTTAACAATTTCACTAAATACCGCCATGCACCAACAACTTTCAGGCCATGTCGAAAATAAGCCTCAACCGTAAATGCTTTTTGCGTTACAGCAAAAACAACTTTTCTAAAGTTATTCAATTTTGACGTTGTTAAATGCACGGCCTTCTTTAATTTATTTTATTTCGATCGCCAAAACGGCATTGGAGTCTGTAAGAAAACGTTATCATTCCGTTTAAAATAACAAAGTTGCCTGTTACACCGGAGGTGCAATTGTAGGGAAATTTACCTGATCATTGGCGGATTTAAATGAAATTTAGGTTAAAGTTTTAAAAATAAAGAACCAAAAATGGTGGTTTACATCAGCTAATTGCCACACCATATAATAACACCCTAACAAACAGGGACACATATTGATAACTACTTATAACATCAATATTTCGCACGTTGATATCAGTATCCAAAATTATCGAGTATCAAACACATAGAAATATAAACAGTATCGAAATTATTGTAGCCTGAAATTATTACTAAATTATGTAAGCATAAAGTTTTCAAATTAGGCTATGCAAATACCGTCAAATTTAAATAATTTATTCTCCAGTCAAAATCTGTTTAATCGGGTTGTTGTAATGGTTTTGGTTATTTGTTTACTTTTTAAAATGCGTTTTATAGCGACAAAATTCACTTTCGAAGGAATAAACACAAGGTACGGCCGGTACGTAACATGACAGGTACGACATGCTTTGTGGTACTCACAGCCAACCCTAATTTGAAAACTTTTTGATCACATAATTTAGTAATAAGTTTGGTGCTTTTAGCTACAATAATTTTGATGTTGGATATAATATTTAAACAGACAGACATGGCGTTTTCAAAGTTGAGTAGAAATTTAAATGATTCAACGGATTGGTAGGTTCTATTAAAAATAAAATTTGAATTCCGTAAACCTTTCGATAAATCGATAGGGTTACCAACACTGATATTGATAGTCTATTAGGTAATAAGTCTTTATTTTGTATGATAATAACTACTATATAAACTACGGTACTTTATTTAGAAACACCTTCTGTGTAAACATTCATCTACATTAACAACATCGTGCCGTTGTATATAACACATATATATTTCTACTTGATAAATCCCACATTACAACTAATATCATGCATCTAAAATATACATAACGTATATATTTCTCAGATATTTACTGTACTACATTAATATTGTTTGTACTTTGTATAGTGTATACTGTAATACTGTCGACACTGCAATTTTTTCCATACCTCGATACACAGATACTTTTGATACTGTGATACTTTCAATCTTTCGCTATTTTCGATATAGTCATACTTTTGATATCTCGATACCTACTGTGAAACTTTCGGTCCCTTTACATTTTCGATACTATGATACTTTTAATTTCTCGATACTTTCGGTACGTCGATATCTTACATGAGACTTGCGATCCCTCGATACTTTCGATACGTCGATGTTTGAGATATTATGAGACTTTCGATATCTCGATATCTTCTAAGCTGTAATTTTTTCGATACTTTTTGACACGGTAATACTTTCAATTTATCGATATCTTCGATACTGTAATCCTTTCGATCCCTCAATACTTTCGATACGTCGATTTTTGAGATATTATGAGACTTTCGATATCTCGATATCTTCTAAGCTGTAATTTTTTCGATACTTTTTGACACGGTAATACTTTCAATTTACATGTACCTTGGATACTTCGGATATTTTGATATTTGGTATCCTTATTCAATGTTGATATTCCTAGTACTGACATATTGTTTAATCTAGCACAGTAGCAACCATTAGGGATGTTTGAAATTGTTTCCTATAAATATTCTCCCGTCACTGGCGACAGTAAATGGAGCCCTATGGAGGGATAAAACAAATGCAATTCCACCATGCCCAAGTCCCAGCGGTTCATATTACGTGCTTGACCGGTTCCTATGTTTACAAATAGCATGGAAGCCGCCAAGTCTACTCACTGTGACGCGCATGGCGAATGTTTATGAACAGTAATTTAATTTGACCTAGGCCGCTAGAACTCTCGTCGTTTTCGCCGGGCCTACGCAAATTACGTAAGAAAAACGTGGCCTCCAAAAACGAATCAAGCGTATGCAGACCTCCCTTCCGCTTATAAATGAAACGGAAAAGTCGACCGGCCCTTACTACGAGCGCCACCGTTTTGCAAACGAGAGGATTCACAATCACAACAAGATTGTAGAGCAACTTCAATATGGGGCTGTTTACAAAAATAGAACTGTTTTGAATGCATACGTATTGCTAACAAAACACGCTTGATAATGAGAAGCAGGGACGGACTTAGAACGGCCAACGGAAAATTTCTTGGGCTGTTATTGATTACTATCTGCACAGAAAGGAAGTTTACCCACTCTCACAACCGCATGGATACGTCTATGATAATTTATTAATACTTAATACCTAGTACCTTAGGTACTTATATACGAGAAACTATCGGTTTAGTAAAAAAAAATCTAATTTGCGGATTTAAAGACCGAAAAAGTTATTAGACTGGTTTATGGCCTCGAAGGTGGTGTACATAGAGGGTGGTGACAGGCCTCCTCAACGTGTGGCCAAAAATTAAAAAAAAATCTATACTAAAAATGTACAAAGTTTGTGGTACAAATTTTGAAATTGATTTGTAACTACAGGGGGTTAATGAATTGCACGGACAAACTTCTAGGGCTTAAAGTATACATGAAAACAAACATTTTTTGTTAATAAATGTATGGTCAAAAGTGTTTTCTTTCAGGGATAGAGCTTCTCAAAGATTCTTTAAGAAGCGCCTAAATGTAGGCAACTCAATTTACTACCTACTATTTGTTTCCATAACGACGGAAATTAATACTGGATAATTTTAAACGTTGGCTTTATTTATCTTGTATTAATTTCCGTCGTTATGGAAACAAACAGGAGGTAGTAAATTGAGTTGCCTACATTTAGGCGCTTCTTAAAGAATCTTTGAGAAGCTCTATCCCTGAAAGGAAACACTTTTGACCATACATTTATTACCAAAAAATATTTGTTTTCATGTATACTTTAAGCCCTAGAAGTTTGTCCCTGCAATTCATTAGCACCCTGTATAAGTATTCGTACTAACCATGAAAATCTTGTGCGATCAAGAAGCCTTTAATGGCCAAAAATGTTAACAAAAAACATTCAAGAAATCGGTATATTTATTTTATGTTTCTGCTTCAACGTTTTCAAATATTGGACATCTATTTTCTGACATTTCATTGATAAAACCTAACCTCAAATGTATGCGTGTGGAAAAGTTTCGGGTCTTTTAATGCCACTTTCATTTCCTGAAGTCTGCATACTTTCGCAAATGCATTCACTTAAAGCTTTAAAGCTCTTTACCTTGACGGAAAATTCGGTGCAAAACGCATTTTATATTGATATAAACTATTAGTTGGTTAGTATTTGTCGAACACTGAAAATGAGATCGCTGGAACACTTCTCTGTTGGCATCTAAAAATAGATTAAGCCGTTGAAATCAAAAATTCTAAACGCTGAACAAGGACTTTATTGGCTAAAATGTGTTTACAAAATACGTGAAATATAAAATGAGATGTATTCTTTCTAATAAACACAACCGTAAGTAGTGCCAAAAGGAATCGTTAAAACTGTATCACCAAGTTTGGGATAAAAAAAAATTGCGTCATATCCCAGTTTCACATTTCTTCCGAAGCCAGTGTAACTGACCCTATTTTGAAGAAATTTGTAGAAGTTTATTAAAAATTCGCCAAGACAATAAAAGGTTGCTAAAATCAGGAATTTGTAGTAGAGGTTGGACATACAGTTCAACTCATCTTAGACGAATTCGGGTATAACGAGCACTTCGACATAAATATTTGGATTTGCCTTGTTTACCATATTGTATTCCCTGCTTACAGCGATCGCTCGTCCCGAAAACAACGAGCATAAATTCAAAGCACTCCCAGCTTACATTCCTCAGAAACTATATATGTATCACCAAGCAAACTTTACATAACAACATTCGTAAAGGATTTTATTTGAAGTAAGAAGCGGGAAGTTTTGTGGGTTGGATGTCTCAAGTTGCGTTGGCATTTATCTACTTAATACCGAAGCACATGTTGTTACGAGTTCACTTTAAATAATCCTTAAATATATAATGTTTCTTAAATTGGGACTGATGATGAGGGTTGCTTGTAGAAAATTCTGGTAGGTACGGAATATTTAGTTCTGTAAACTGTTTTAGCCATACGTTCAGAGGCTTACGATTTAAAGTACAAAAACAACTAAAACACCATAATTGTTGCTTGTTTATGTAGCAGATAATGGCTATTTTAAGATAACACTATGATATTACTGAAATGTTAAAACGTGTATTTGCTGATAATTATTTGACGGTTTTGTACTGCAAATAAATTTCTCGAATATGAATTAAGTTTAACTGATACAACGAGTAAATACTTGCACTCTCAAAGATCTCGTTAATCAGAGATGCATTGGATTTTCTTAGAATAACTTCTTTCATAAAAGCTAAATTACAAATGTTTGCTAGTTTTTGTAGCTGCGAAACTAAGTGTTAGATTTTTTTTGGAAATTCAGCTCATTCACGTTAATCCACTTGAATTGAACTTACATTATTTTCGAGCATTTACGCATTAGAATTGATATTCGTATCACTTCTTACAAAATTGGAAGTGATATCAATTCACTATAAGGTAGAGGTTTGCAGGCAAGGTTGCTGTTATGATTTACTGAAAATAAAATTAAAGAACAGATCTGCTTATTCCTTTATTTTAAACCAACCTGTCAACAGGGTGCTTTTAAATTCAGGCCGAGTTGATTTGTTCAGTTATTATTATCAACAGCGAAAAAAAAAATCTTATGGTAAACTAAGTTTCAGAGCATTTTGGACAACCATCATTTTTAATACGACACTCTGTATTAAATAAAATTAAAATTATAATAGGAAACAAAGCTCGACTTAAGAAAACGAGGGAAATTTTCTGAAACTTTTATTAATTTTATGTATATATAAAGTAAACCCCCTGATTATGACTTCTTTCCAACCTTAACTTTTAAATTTCCTAATAGAATCATCATGATAATGAGAAGCAGGGATGGATTTAGGACAGAGAACGGAAATTTCCTTAAACAAAAATTGATTATATGCACACAACGGAAGTTTGCCCCTTCTCATAGCCCTCTGGCTACGGTTATGCCGCCAACATTAATTTTAGATCATCTAATCAAATCATAACGAAATGCAGGGACGGATTTAGGACAGCCAACGGAAATTGCCCTAAGACGATATTGATTACTACAAGATTACTTACACGAACCAACAGAAACCTTTATAAAAGTTATTTGTACAGAAAAATAAGCCTAGTTACGACTATGCCCCTAACATTAAGTTTGTTAATATAATCTTCACGATAATGAGTTGCAGGGGCGGATTTAGACAGCCAACGGAAATTTTCTTGAAATGTTACTAAGGAAGTTTACTCAATCCTATAACCATCTGAGTATATCTATACTACCATATTCGTTTTGAGATCCAACGAAAAGCATGATAAAAAAAACAGGGACGGACTAAGAAAATTCGATGGGAAATTTAAGTATTACCGTGGTATGCTCTATACGAAAAATTACTTTCAAAACTGTGGTTTTTACGGCCACTATTCGGTCAAATTCAGGTATCAAACGCTGTCTATTTTTTAAAATAACATTAACTTTGCTTTCTTAAATATAACAACCTGTATATTGTTAAATGGATGGATCATGGATATCATGGATGGATCATGTAACAAACGAAGAAGTATTAAGAAGAATGGGAAGGGACAGAGAACTATTAGGTACGCTAAAAAAACGAACAACATCTTACCTTGGACACGTTTACCGTAACAACAAATACGAACTTTTACAACTACTTATGGAAGGAAAAATAGAAGGGAAGAGAGGACCAGGTAGAAGGAAGTACTCGTGGCTAAAGAACATTCGGGATTGGACAGGAATGAACAGCAATTCACTAATAAGAACAGCCAAGAACAGAAGCGATTTTGCCCAAACTGTTGCCAACCTTCAATGATGAAGACGGCACCGCTAAGAAGAAGATATTGTTAAATATTTTAAGTACGATATACAGCTTGAGTCATGCCTTTTTCATTAATGACCTTATTTTTAGTAGATTATACACCATTTCTGATATTAATGTGTTCCAGAGGGTGCTCTACAATTTGGCTTAGTCGCATTTTTGATTGGACGTCAAATGTCAAGTAGCGATTCTCAACTGGAAATTTATAAGTGGAACGATACACATTTTTTAAACGGAACTGGAAAATGATCTTTATATAGCTTTTCCACGTTTCTGTCGATAGTAGCCCATGGCACAACGTTCAGTGCGTTGCATTGCTGCGCTGAAGGACCTGGGTTTGATCCTAGGGCCAGCAATATTAGATTTTTACATGTTTGTTCCTCCCCCTGAAGGCAATGGTAAACGGCCGAGCTACTTGTACCTTCTCCGAAGAAGTTCAAGACACTTCCGCCCCCGTTAAACAGTAGGTCCATATGTTGGTGTACACACTTCGAAAAAGCCATATTCATGAATAGCGGTGGCCGCAATTTTAAACTTGTGCGGGGAGGCGTTGTCATTAAGCTGTAAGATTACGCATATTTACTTAAGTTGGATAATATTCACCATTCTCCGTATACGCCACATACGCAGGAAGTTAACACGCTCTCTCTAGACCTAGAGCAACCATACTCAACCTTTTTTTCCCTCGAGCCACATACATATGTTTGCTAAGTTAGGCGGGCCGCAACATTATATCGTACACTATACCTCATAGTATAATAATGTAAAAAATAGAACTCAAAACATAAATCTATTCAACCGTTTATTTAAAAATTAGTGTGATTTTTGATATTGAGACAAACTGTTTACTATTTTACACAAATCAGGTATATAATTGCTACATACTACCCGCAATACATCATCCAGGTGAGAATCAGTCAGTCGATTTCTATATACGTTTTTCAGAAACACGTTGATGCGAATAACGTGAGCAGCAGCTGGGTACATTTTTATACAGTCTTGTATTTTTCAGGGACTAATTTTCAAAATTCGGTGTACTTCTTTCCCTGTCTCGTTTCTTTAAAAATTAGTTCCAGATTCGTATCGTTCTTAAACTCGATGGCCTGTTTTTTTAAAAAGCACCTTCCTGATAATAAATGTGTTTCGGGCCGCACATAAAAGCTTGGCGGGCCGCATACGGCCCGCGGGTTGAGTGGCTGCTCTAGAACATACAGACTGTAGAGAGAGCCCGAAATATGCATGTTTTATTTTGGACTAGTAGCCCTGACATTCGCCTAAATGTTTTTGCAGCTAACCTTTTATTTAACTAAATAGGAATTTGCTTAATCGAGACAATCATAGTATTTTTACTGTTGAATATAGTAGTGCCTATAAGCGAAACAACAAAATATTCGGTTGTCGAGTTATCTCGATTTTCAATTTTCTTTATTGTAGCACTCAGTACATTTATATATTTTTTAATTTCCTTGATTCTTGCTTATTTGACATTTAAAGCACAATCAAACGCCTGATTGCACATTGTTTTACTTCAAAATTCATAGTTAGACTACAATGGGCCAAATATGGTAGAGTGCAAAATGTTTGGAAATCCACGTCCTAGATCTCACTCATATAAACTTAAACAAAAACAATCGGATTGAAGAGCGTCCTCTAGAGCTCGACTAAGGCTGGGTTTATTAGACAAATAAGAGCTTAATAAACTTATACGAAGAAAAATAACTATTGTGAAGGGTCTAGAGATTATGAAGTACCATACGGTAGAGTTGGTATGAATTTAAATTTAAACAAACAGAAGTATCAACTAAAACCGCCGGATTTGCAATTCATATTTAGCACTGTCTCATATGTTTAAAACATAATTTGCTGTTGTATGATTTTACAAATACTGGAAAATAATCCGCAGTCGGCGAAATGTGCAAGATGGTAAAAAATTATACCACAATAGCTTCTTTCCAGTTTAAGTACAAAATTTTTGTTTAGTATCATTTCCGGTTACTTGCAGAAGAGCCAGATAGTTTGATACGAGAAGTATATTGAGAATTATGCGTTACACAATAACTTCGGGAAAAAAATTATATACAATAGAATTAAATACAGTAGAAACTCGATTAACCGTCACCGTCGGGACCGGGACTATGCCGGTTAACCGAATAGACGATTAACAGAAATTATGCAATAAACGTACATACAGGGTGATTCACGACGAATAGTAAATATTTTAGGCGGTGGTAGTATGGACTATTTTCAGTAAAAAAGTTCATATGAACATATGTCCAATTCTCAATAATTACGGATATGTAGCTGTTTTGATGTTACCCATTAAAAGTATCATTAAATGAATTAAGGAGAGACAAATCGCTTATTATTATATAGGTGGCCAATGAACACGACCATAGCGTCCGATTCATCGTTCTGGGAATGTTTCATTTAGATGATCTGTCACTTGACGGCTGGAATGTGCACGAGCTCCGTCATGTAGCCAAAGGCTAATCGTCTAATAACAGTTGAAGCTGGTTTCGCAAAAAGTCTAGATAAATTGGGCCTGTAAGGCGATTCGGTAATATCACAGGCCCAACCAAGTGTCTACAGTGGTATGAGGGTTTCTTTCTGACCACCGATGTGAGTTACGGCTATTGTTGATTCCGTCAGGAGTGAAATTAGCTTCATCAGTGAACAATATTGATGGAATTACTCGGCGATTAGCAATTACCCACCTACAAAATTCCAAGCGTCTGGCTTCATCTCCTGGATGAAGGTGTTGTACACGTTGTAGATGAAATGGGTACAAGCCATGAAAATGTAATGTTCGCCATACTGTTGCTTGTGGAACACCGACTCGTGTAGATATTCTTCTTGTGCTTGTTGAAGGACTATGTTCTACTAACTGAAGAATGCGTTCTATTTCGTTTAAATTCTGTACATTTGCACGTTCATAAGCAATACGACTGCTAGGAACTGTACCAGTCAAACGCAGTTTGTTGAACACGTAAGTGAACACCCTGCAATTTGGCATTCTACGGTTGGGAAAACCTCTAACGTATTCTTTTCTAGCGAAATATAGCGGCATATTCGGAATGTGTAAAGACATTGTAAAAAAACACTTGCGAACAATGTCTATGATAATAAACAGCTTCAAATGTCACACACTCACTTGTTTTTAAAGTGCTGAATGCTTATCGTCTGTTTCTGTACCCGCCAATTTCAAACAGCTACATATCCGTAATTATTGAGAATTGGACATATGTTCATATGACCTTTTTACTGAAAATAGTCCATACTACCACCCCCTAAAATATTTACTATGCGTCGTGAATCACCCTGTATACATATATTTCACAACGTAAGTAGGATACAATAAACGTTAGATATCGAAGAAGGTGTACAAACATACATACGTACTATACCAAATAATCGGCCATCTTTGTCTGATTCTTCGAAGCTCGAGCTTTTTGAGCTTGATAACGTATTATACATAGTTAGCGCATTGCTCATGCGATGACGGATAACAGAGATAGACAGTTAAAAGAGTGACGGTTAATCGAGTTTCTACTGCACAATGCTCTAACGTTATTTTTGAAGCGCACGGTATACCGAAAACCCTTTGACTGTGACTGTGTTTCCAACACTAACTTAAATTTTCTAATATGTATAATCATTATGATAATAAGAGACAGAACGCGGATTTCAGGCAGTATACAGATGTTTTCTTAACCAAAAACTGATTATTATTTGCACACAACGGTAGCAGATTTACCCCCTTCAATAACCCCTCACCACGAACGCTAATATTAAATTTTAGAGTCTAATCATATTATAAATGAGAAAGAGGGGCGAATTTACATGAACCTAAAGTAACTGCAACGAACATACACGGAAAAAATTTTTGTTCCGCAACCAATCCCATTACAACTCTGTCGTATATAATAATTTCCAGCCAAGGTAATAAAGACAACGTGGCAAGAAAAAGGAGGAATAGATTTACGGGAACCAGCCGGAATAGCCTAAAGTTTAATTGAAAACAACCACAGAAAAACATTTTACACCTTCATTACTACGCCACTGTGACAAATAGTAATTATCTGTTAAACGAATAAAGTCAACTCAGTAATGAGAAACAGGGGTGGCTTTAGACCGGCCAGCGGAAATTTTCTTGGCATGAAATACGTGATCAAAAAGTTTTGAAATTAGGGTGGCCTATGAACATTTTTGCATGTCTGAGATTGAACTATAAACAAATGCCAATTTAAGCAACCGTTAAACTAAAATAATTTATTCAACTGTCAAAATCTGTTTCATCTCGTTATTGTAATTTGTTTAGTTTTAAAATAAGTTTCACTGCGATGAGATACGCTTTGAGGTTAAGTTCACTTTGCTTGTGTTTACATGTGATGAAATAAACGCAAGGTACGGCCGGTACGTAACAAGACAGCTACGACATGCCTTGTAGCACTCACAACCAACCCTAATTTCAAAACTCTTTTATCGTTTGTTATTCTTTACACAGAACGGACGTTTATCTCCCCCCCTCAAACACCCGTCATGTCAACGACTGCAACAGACTTTCTGATCTGATCATAAAGAGCAACAAGGTCGTACTTAAGAGAACCGATCGGGAATTACCCCAGACTGTTATTGATTACATGTATAAAACGAAATTTTACCAAATCCCACTGTCATAAATAGTAATTATTAGTTTACTTTGACCCTGTGACTAAATTAAGCATTGCTTTTACTTGTGGATTTATTTCCAATTCAAACTATTTGCTTGCTTTCAATTAGAATTCAAATTTGCACAAGTTTCGGGCTTCCCAGGTATATAAAACTAGAAAAATTGTTATTGAAAAGAAACTTAAGCGAAGTTTTGTAATATCAGACACGCGTAAGTCTAAACGTTATACAAACATAAATGTAAATTGAAACCAAGTAATTTGTAGTGTAACTTGCCCTAAAACCCAAATAAAATCATTAGGTACTTATTAACTTTGCTAAGCTAATAAAATCAACCTGTTACGTGGTAATAAGAAGCAGGAGCGGATTCAGGCGAGTCTACGAAAAGCCAACTATTGATTATTTATTTTCCATTTAGAAAACGAATTTTCCTCGTTCTATAGTCCTTCGACTACGCCAATGGCATGGTGTCAATTAGTCCATCAACTGATTAAGCCAGTGTATAAAACAAAAACAGATGAGATGGACTTAAAACCTTGAAATTTATTTACAAAGGTACTTGCATAAGTTTGACTCCCTCACCTCAGCTTCTGTGCGTATACAGCAAATACTTCCAAGATCATATTTTAAGACATTGATAATTATATAAAATTTGTTTAACATCTAAATTTACACAGCCATCTTGGTTAAGTCATGTTTACTATTTCCACAGAAGATGGCTACTTAGGAGCGAAAATGTGCATTAGTAAATTTAAAATTCTTTGATTTACTTACTTATATTCACGATTTTTTTTAAATGCCTAACCCACTAATGAAAATAGAATTAAATTTTCTTCTTTTTTCAAATAAAACATTTACGTACGCTACTGGGTTTTAATGCACGATATGTATGTATATCGCCCTAGTATAGAAAAACGTTTCACTGCAGTAAAACAAACAAGCCTGTAATGAAATTTAAAACTGATTCGTAATACCGCCTTTTATAATGTATGTCAGCAGGGGCGTCGCTACCTGGGGGGTAAATGGATACGTGCTGGAAACCATGTTTTTCTTTTTTTTTTCTTTAGCGAAAGTAAACGATTGCAATAAAAACTATAAAAATGAAGCGCCTTTGCAATGTTGCATTTTAATGGATCAAACATAGGCGTAACTCGCGGGGGGAAGGGGTACGCGAGACACGTGTTCGTGTTGCTAAATCTTAGTAACGTTTTTAAAAATTTCTACGACGGGAAACATACATGTTAGGGGCTGTCAACAATCCTGAACTATTTTCCAGTTACGTTACTGAATGGATTTTTCGAATTGTTTCAATGGAAATCATTGAAGCTACATGCCCATAAAGCTCACTGGAATGATATCTAATTACAGCGGCAGTTAACACACTTAACGGCCCATTGTTAAACCTAATGACTTAGATAAGGGCCGAATGTACAGCACAAAGGGCTAGGTATAAAACGGTCATGGTTACACCTACCTGCGACCCATCTTGATCTGGTTGGGTTGATTTTAAAATTTTTATGGTCTGCCCAGACACTGAAGTCATTATCCCACTGATTGGCTTTCCTCCCGTCTGGACCAGTTTTATCATTTGGGGCTGACCTGCACAGAAAAATACGAACAGTGGCCAAAATGTTGGAAAGCCTTCGAAAAAAGGACTACGATAATCCAAAGGCATTTTAAGCGCGTTTGGTGACTCAGGTTAACGATTTTTTGGCGTGGGTACGTACGCCAAATTTTAATTGGTCAATTGTGTGCTTTTCGGAGCGATAAGAGTCTGTTTTCTCAAATAATTTAATTTTTCAAGGCGGCTCGCCACCCTGAAGGAACAGGATGTGGACGAGCACCATGCAAAATTTCTGCGACTTACCATTGGCGTCCTGGAAGACCCAGTTGGCCGTATTATTTTGTTGCGTCATCACTGGTACTTGCAGTGTGCTTTGAACATAAATTCGACGCGATAAACCCAATCTAAACCGCGATTTTCGGTAATTTATTAGCAATGGGTTTCCGAGTAGGCAGCGGTCTCGTCAAAATGGCGACTCCAACAGGACAACATTTTATGGCGAAAATTCGAAAATACCCGTGGCCAAATTTTTCTCAGAATAATTAGAACTGTTCACACTTCATTGCACTTTAACATACAATCGGTCTTTTATTCGTGAAATTATAGAAAACACGTAAACGCGTATTTAAAGACGTGCTATTTCGTGCACATACATCTGGGATCAGCTTGGCGGCGGGCACAAAGCCTTGCACCTGATTGGTCCACATTCCTCACGTGGGACATGCTTGTCTAGTTTTTGAATCGACCGCTAGTCTGCGCGATTCCATCGAGCTAAGAACGTCAGGAACGTGTAGGGAGCAATTGTTATTGTGGCCCTGCAACTGCGCAGTTGCGAGGAAATCCCGCCAAAATTACCCTCCTGAGGAACACATAAAATAACAGTTATTGTAGACGGGGGACCCTTATAAAATGGAATCCGCAATATTCGTTCGGGCACCGTAATATTACAAATGTCAAAACGTTATATATAAGTGGTTGAATTTTCAAACCCAGCTTAAACCAGAAAACAAGGTAAAATCAACGAAAGAGTGTCCGTAAACTATTTGTATAGTTTTCATGCCTATTTTTTCTGCGTTTAAAGTATAACTGACATAATGTAACTATTCTCTTCTCTGTTCTCCTTCTCCATTTTTTATATTGATTAATTTAATCGTTATTTGATGTGAACAAAGAGCTGGTTTTTAGACGAGCAACCAAAATGCACTCTTTAATTGTAATTTTTAAATTGATTATTGATAGAATAGTCTTCTTACAGCATGCACTTTATAGGAAGCGAAATAACGAAATTTACTAATTTTTAAATCAGTACTTAAAACACGATTTAATTGGTAATAACACAAATTTTCGCCTGTATACACTGGTATACACATGTTAGTTGATTTTCTGAACAATTTGAACGTTATAATTAAATAATAATTAGATCTTCACGTTTCATTTCCGAAACAGGTCGATTCCGAATCGCTTACCGTTAAAATGTATTTCTATGTATACGTCAAAGTGTATCACATATCCCACATAACCTCGAAATGTGATTGTTGTTGTTGTTGTTGTCATTTATAAGTGACATTATGACTGTCAATTGTAACATATGGGCTAAGCCATACCTTGATAAAAATTTCAAAGCCTGCTTAATATAATAATTAGTTGCTAGCTGTGTTTTTTGTGCCTGAAGACTTCAGGTTTTAGATATTTTCTTCTTACTCCGAATTGTTTAATCGTTTGTTCGAATCAAATTTTTAAAATTTTCTTGATATAAGAGCTTAATATTGTAATGTATATGCTGCTATTTGTTTGCTGTTATTGTGTATTTATTTATTTATAATTGTAGTTCCCCTATAAATATACATAAACATATATAGTAGCGCGTGTAAACGGATTCTGCTTCAGCTCCTTTCATAATTATTAAGATAAACAAATGTTCTAATTCTAACCGAATTTACTTCTTTCTCTTCTTCTAAGTCGATTTGTCAGCATTCATTACACTTTTGGGCTGCATCTACAACTACAAACGGGTAACTACAACAAACCTAATTTTATTAATTAAAAACATAATAAAATAGCACAATAACACTTTTATACGCGTCATGGCACTAAACTTAAAATAAAAAAAGAATATCTTTTCAGTTGCAGAAAAAGTAACCGAAGTTAATTATTAATTCATTTTCATTTATGGTTATAGTACATTTTCTTTGTAACTACACAAAATCAATTGTATTTAATAGTATATTATTTTATGTGGAGGAAAAGTGATACTTTTCATGACGCGCTCGTGTTTAACAGCCGAACGGAGTGAGGCTGGTAATAGAGAGCAAGTCATGAAAAGTAACTTTTCCTCCAAATAAAATATGCTGTTTTTTCTTCAAATGTCGACAAATTAATGCAAAAACGTCTCTTTTTGATAGTAATAATTTTTAAACATAATTGGGTTCGCAAGGCGGTTTAGACCGGTGTCGGTGGGTAGGCACAGGTTGTTGCTATAGTAATGTAACATAAAGCTGTCAGTGGACACTGTCAACAATATTAATTTATTTTTTACAATTATTGCGTCTCCGGTTGCGTTTTAATTCCGAATTGATAAGCAGTTTTATCGAGTAAGTTCATTTAAATAATAACCAATTAGTTCCTAAATTAGTGATTTATAGACGCTTGTTTTCTTGTTTCTATCTATGTTGCTATGATAACACTTTTCCCTCCGCCGGCGGGAAAGTGAAAACTAAAGCTCCGCCGGAGGAAAAATGAAACTTTACGGTCGCCTACACAGTCGAAAAATGACAGATTTACTGACGTTTGAAGAAAATAGTTATTTTTATAACAAGTGCCGAAAACAATTCATTACATACAAGTGCAGAATTTGACGCACGAGGCCGAAGGCCGAGTGCGGAAATCTGCACGAGTATATGGAATTGTTTTCGGCACGTGATATAAACAACATTTTACCTACAACGGTTCACTGAAAAAATTATTATAATGTGATTAAAATTCATAAGAAATTGATACTATCCCGTCAAATCGTCATTTTACGACGTTGCTAAGCGCGTTGCTAAGGTTTGTTGATTGCTTCATTGTTCTTGGGCACCATTAAAAAACGCATTGTTAATTCATTTCTGTAATTCAATTTGACATTTCTGTAAACAAAAAACACATGTGTTTTTTGGAAACCTCGAAAGCACAAGTGCGTTAAACGTCTCCTTCCCAACCGTTGTCAAGGCTATTTTAGTTACGTAATAATAATAAAATCAAATAGTTGTAGGTAAAAGTAATATTGGGCTATATTACTTCTAAATGTAATTGATTTTACAATTACAATAACAGGAACAAACATATAATTATAGCGTCCGAATAAACTGGTTGACAGTTAGCTGTCAACTCACTCAGGAATCTACGTTACGGACAATTCAAATGTGGTGCATATAAACAGCGGCACACGTTTGCGTTAACAATATTCAAATTAGTCTTATATTATAATGAGTTCTTCATCACGTATATCTTACCGTTAAATAGAGTATAACTTTTGATTCGTTAGTAAAATGTTCATAATGGTACCAAATGATTACTTGATTATAATTCTGTATAAACATGTGACGTATAATATTGTGTGCCTCAAGAATCAACTTTAGGACATATACTGTTAAGGTTTGATAAATTTTAAAATACAGAATAATATAAATCGCTTTGTTAGTGTACATAAATTATGTACTGACACTGAAGATACATCACAGATCACCCTCTGTAGTTAGATTTAACTTGTATAGGCCATTATAAAAACTTCAAGGAGAATGCTGGCAACGTTCAAAACCGGTCGGGCAGCAAAACTAATCTCTGGTTTTAAATACGGATTGACTTGCAGTAAACACCATAAAAGCTATAAGAGAAAGTTGATTTGTTCGAAACTGGCGAAGTAGCAAAAAAGTTTGCGAATTTTAGAAGAATAATAGATTATTATTAGCTTTAGGTACAGTAGATTATTTTTAAGATGTCTATACAAACGCTTTCAAAATACCAAGTGTGTCTAGTACTAATTAAAATAGTGGTAGAATAAATTATATCCACATATCTTCCATTTATCACATTAGCCGTAAACTCTCAGAGCAAAATTTAAAAAGATATTATTAAAAATAGATTTTTACTCTTAAAAACAGCGTAACAAGCTAGCTTGAACATCAATCATTTTAGTATATACAAAATAATCTAAAAATTGAATGCAATAATACTAATTTGTATGCTTCTAGTTTAATGAACAACCACTAATTCAGCAGAACAAAGTTTTTAGAGTAGGATTTTTTGCCATTTTAGTCTTTAACAGCGAAAAATTAAAACGAATTTCTAAACGTTACTGATACTACATCAAAAGTAAGTACTTATACTTACCTATTTCATATTTTTTTGTTTCCTTCCCATTGAGAACTCATATGTGGTGCTCTAGAAAAGCTTTGCTTTGCTATTCTATGTGGTATATAACTCTAGTTTACCATTAAATAGAGCCGCGAAACCAACAACCAAATCTTTTACAGAGTACGGCATTCCTCCGTTTTTAGGCGTGAAACTGAAAAATTGCAACTCCTAAGCATCAATTTTCGATTTTTGTATGTCTATTGAATAAAATCGAATTTATTACCCTCTTGAATTTCTCACCATTGAAGAAGATTAAACATGGCCGAATGTAGAAAGTAAGTGTAAATACTATAAGGAAAAAAGATATTTATAATCTGATGAACCATGATTTCTAAAATACCTACATATAAATTTATAAAATAACTATTTATAAAGTTTTATGAAAAGTTTAAAATTATAAATTTAATGCTTTTTCTTAATAACATTTTTAGTTATCAGTAGATGGCTCAGATTAAACTCAATTTTTGATCAAAATGGTCGACATAGAAGTCAAACACCAGATCAAAAATGATTGGAATAGTACCTATTGTATGGCCTTGCTGTAGATGTGAAAGAGTCTTTAATCCTGTCTTACTTTTAACGATGATTTTTCGAAGCGTCATATAAAACGACTTCATATTACTCTAACCTAAAATTTAAAAAATACAAACGGTTTTTTTAAATACACATTTTTTTTGGATGACAGTCTTTTTGGGCCAATTTAAAAATTCAATTTATTTTTTAAACAAGTTTAATCTATAGTGTGGACACCAAACACTAGCACAAGCACTTTGAATCGAAAATTATGGAAATACAATGATTTGTGTTAGTAGTCTAACTGAAGCTATCTACGGAGACAGGATAAAGTAACATTTTAAATTTAAGATAATTATTGTTGTGGTATGGGATATTTTAGTTTTGGATTTATATAAAAATTCAAATATTTAAAAATATTGCCTGAAACTTCACATGCCACGGCGTTGTAGTGGTAAAAAGTTTGTGGATGTATTCTAGATATAGATTTTATAGTTAAGATTTACATATCGCTTCCTATTTCTCATTATATGTCTTTGCAGTGATAAATACAATTTATGTATTTGAATACCAAAATAAATAACAATAATTGATTTGTATGTTGTATATAGTTTTAAATTATTATTAGTTAATAACTTTACAAAGCATTGTTAAAATTGCATAGATATTGATATAGAAACAGCAATTCAAGTTCTCAAAAATTTTAATAAACAGTAATTCACTCAGAGCGTTTCGTTGTTTAGGAAAATAATTGTATTTGTTATCACACTTAAAAGCTAATTTATGTACAAAACCATTTTTTTAACAGTCAAGGTTTATCAAGAATAAGCATCGATTGTTTGCACGCTTTCATAACAAATAAAAAATATAATATTTTTGAAAAGTGAAAAATCGCCATTTTTACGATTAATTTACCCTCAAAAATGTTATGTTGTTACGGGCCGAACGAGCTTTTTGTCGACCCGCAATCGGATACGTGGAAAAAGGAACAATAATTCCTAATTTTCTCTCTTTAATCAGCTTCATGCTGTTAATTATTTCTTGTCTTACCTAGTCGAAATTAATATTGATAATTAATAAGTAAATATAATCTTATCTATTTTCAACAGGTTTGTTGGTATTAATAATATTACTTTTTAACTTGTTGAAGTTTAACAAATTTATCTAAAAAATCTTAGGTTAGAAACCAAAACAAATTACAATAGTTACTCCCTAATTTCTTCCATTAACTAGCTTCAGGTTGTTGTTTGACATAAGCTGTCAAGTGTCAAAAGGAAACGTAAACACCTTAAAGATGGATTCCGCAATAGCAACATTAGTGCCAGATAATGTTTTAGAGGTGATATTTTCATATTTAAACCTTCACGATTTGAGAAACTGCTCGTTAGTGTGTAAAAGGTGGTATGCATTTTTAAACGACGAAAATAATGATGTGTGGAGGTTACATTGTATTCGGAAATTGGCCGAAGAAGCCCTCAAGTCAGACCTGCTGTCCTCAGTGCCCACCTATAAAGCGAAATTAAGAGCGTTTTATCACGCGTGGAACCCCAACGACTGCTCTAGAAATATATACATTAAACCAAACGGCTTTACTTTGCATAGAAACCCTGTAGCACAAAGTACAGATGCTTCGAGAGGCAAAATTGGGTTTCGACATGGAAGGCATGCTTGGGAGGTGATATGGGAAGGCCCCCTTGGCACAGTGGCGGTTATTGGTATCTCTACAAAGGACACACCGTTGCAGTGTCATGGCTACGTTGCTTTATTAGGCTCAGACGATCAGAGTTGGGGCTGGAACCTTGTCGATAATCATTTATTACATAATGGTGATGCTCAGGGCAATTATCCCCTTCTTAACAATGCACCCAAATATCAGGTTGATTTTGCGAGCTTATTTGAGTGAATTATGTGTGTAATTTGTGTTCTGTTCTAGGTTGGGGAGAGAATCAGGGTTATATTAGACTGTGATGATAATACGTTATCATTTGAAAAGAACTATGAATTTTTAGGTGTTGCGTTTAGAGGTAGGTGATAATTTCCAGTTTGATAGTCCTACAGGCTGCTTAAAAATAGTGTACTGGAGTACTGGAGATGTTAGCTTAGAATTAATCTTTAAATAGTAAAATCACTTTTAAACTAATAATCTAAACTGTTCGAAAGTGAAAAGCTTGGTTTATATTGTGAATTATTACTATAAGCATACTGGGATTCTAAGATGCTGAAATGCCTTTTATAGTAGATACACTACAAATATTTCTGGTATGCTAAGACACGGAAGGTTTGTTAAATAGGACAGAAGTTGCCTACTTCAGAATATGTTTTAAACCTATTTTTCTTTTCCTCGTAATAGGTGTACCGTAAGAGCTTGCTATACTTATTTTTGGTTTCACCAAAATATGCGTAGATAGTGAGAAACTGCGTTTTATCAATTTTTTCTAAATAAAAAAAAGTCAGGATTAGAAATGCAAAAATATCTTCAAGGAAAAAGTTGAAGGTGAAGGCGAGATATAATAAAAAAATTTTTTTATATGATGTGATTGTGTCGATGTGTCTCCCTTTTTTTTTATTGTTTCTAACTATATAAGTGTTAATATATTTATTTTTCTAAACTACAGAAAATGGTTTCCAGCAATTACCAATGAGTGACAAGGACTTTAAACTGTCAAAATAGTTTGTTTTTTCTCTTTGTAGCGATGTAACAGTGGATGTACTTATTTTAAGAATAATAGGGATATTGCATAAAAAATGTCTATTAACAAAAAGAAAATACAAACAATAATCAATAGATATTTTGCTTTTTCTAACACCAAATATGTAGTAACTCTTCGAACAAAAACATTTATAATTTTTATACTATAAGTTGTTTGGTTGTTGTCATTTCTTTTTTTTTGTTCTTACTAAAATCTTTTTTAAATAAGTATGTTAACTTTTGTATTGTTTACTGAACAACTTTCAAAGAAGCAAATGACAATATTAAATCTGTTTTTTTTTCATGTAACTACTACTAACAAGTATCTTCAAAATTTTCTGTTATGGATTTTTATATTTCTATTTCTAAAGGAGTTATTTAGTTTTAAGGAAAGTGAAGTTTTAAACTTGTATCGAAATAGCTTCAAGTACATTCCTAAGCAGCAAACTTTTATTCTGTTTAACAGATCTTGTGTCTTAACGTTTTGGAGATCCTCTTATTGCAACTGCTATAACACACAGTATGTACACTTTTTGTTTGCAGTATTTGTCTTAAGGTTACAGTAAGTGTACAGTAATATTCAATCATTTAATTTTTGAGAATTCCAAAACATTATATAAAATTTTTATTTTATTTTTGAAGCGTTATATATTTTTAGAGTATTTGCCTTGTGGTTAAATACCGAGTTCAATTAAAAAATGATCTGGGGGGTTGTAAAGTTTTTGTTAGAATTTTATTTTAATGTGTTCCTGGATTTCATAAAGCCTGACACATTGTATATATTTTTAAATATTTGTTTAGGGGCACTGAATATTGTTATATTAAAGAATGTATTTTTGTATTTGTCTCGGGATTAATTACTGTGTGCAGTTATATTATAGACTTTCATTTTTAGGAACCCAAGAAGTTTTTTATTTTAATGTGTTTGTGTATTTTAATAGAAAACAAAATATTTTTGCAGTATTTCTCGGGGTTAAATACTGAGTACCATTGTACACTGTATTTATGCAATATTTCTTTCAAGGTAAAATACTTAAGTGATACGGAAGAACTTCAATTTTGGGTATTCAAAAAGTTAATTGTGGTTTCTCCTTATTATCTAGTAAACTGTGCATTTTGAGGAAAACTAGAATAGTATTGAAGTACTCTCCTAAGTAGGCAACTTTTGTTCCAATGACCTTCTATCCTAGCATTCCAGAGATGTAAATGTACCTGCTGTAATAGAAAGTGTGAATAATACCCTAAAACAATAGTAAAAACATTGTATTGGCATGAATCATATTTTTGCAGGTTTGCCGGATAAAAAATTATATCCAACCGTCTCTGCAGTGTACGGAAACACAGAAGTTTCAATGGTATATCTCGGACCGCCTCTCGATGGCTAACACAGTCTGTGGGATGCCTAGCCTAATATGAAATGGAGGAGTGATCTGTGGGATCTGTTTTAAGATGGTTTACCAGGTTGGTCAGGTTTGCCAATGTGATAATTAACACTGCAGTAACCCGGAATTAGATTTAAGAAGTACTTCCTTTTGCAGTTGGTATTGTTTTGGGTTCGTTTTATTTTCAACCAGTATTAATGAATTTATGGGTATGAGAGCCAGCATGCAGCTAGTTTCCACGCAGGCTTTGTTATACAGTATGTATTATGAAAAGCGCCCCATGCTGTAACTTCTTAAATTTTTGTTTTAGTCCTTGTTTTGACTTCGGCAACCCAACAACTAATTCTGTTCAGTGCTGCCAGGTAGAAAATGATAATTATGTTTCACTTATTTAAACATTTAAATCGATTATGTTGTGACTTTCTTGAGAAATCTCAAAAACTGATGATTGATATAGTAGCCGACGGCACCAAAACAATATAAAGTAAAATAGCTGCATGCAATTAAGCTATTCGTAAATTTGATATTTCAATTGCATTTTATAAAGTCATTTACTTTAACTGAAATAAATTAGTACAAAGATTGAATATTGAGGAATTGAGTGAATATGTCACTGCAGAAGCATAGAAGGGCCGCTTATTGTTACTTTTAAATTTATTTTGTGGTTTACGGGTTTCTGTAAGTGGCAACGTTTTTAGCACTTGGTTTCTCAAAACCTTATCGCCATTATAATGTCTGATTATCACATATCTTCACAGATTTTGTCTACTACTTGTCATTTATCCTTAAACAAACTATTAAAACTTCCTATACGAAAGCTGGAAATTTCAAGGAAAATACCTGACATTTTGAAATGGAAATCGAAAATTTCGAGATTAAAATTGACCTTTCTCAGCTTGTAAGAGCACATATTTAATAATTCTTCAAGATTATTTATTTTATTAGGTTTATTACAGATAAATTGAATATGGCTTTGTAAACAGCAATTGAAATATCAAACATATCACTTGTTTACTTGCAGCAACTGTTCTAATTTTCCATTGTTTTGGTTTTTTGACATGCTGCTCCAATTTTTGTTGTTGCATTTTTTTCAATCCCATCAAAATCTAACCCTATTAAATATTTAGGCAGCTGAAAAGCAAATAAGCACAGAACAAAAACTACAGCATTCATTTTCGAAAATTGTTAATGGCGTTATTAAGAAAAATGGCTTCACTAAAAAAATTAGCGACTATGAGATTGTTTTGGTTTTAAATCCCACCCGTCTTGTCGCGGCTCAGTACATTTCTTGATATACACAGGTCTAACATGCCCCACACTTGAAAAACACATGCCCCAACTACAACTAAGCAACCACTAACACTGGGAAAGTGCAGTGCTCGGGAATCGAACCTAAGCGACTATGGTAAAATAATTCTGAAGTCAAGCGCTTCCTTTTATGAGGTTATAGAAATTCCTTTCCATTTACTAATATATATGGTTTACTAGGGCTAAAACTAAAACTG